>JBBUKS010100883.1:0-26847 GCA_038050645.1 Hedychium gardnerianum
AATTTTTATAAGATCGTTCAAAAAAAATTCTCCTGATAATATGATTCCATATATTCACAAGTAAATTAGATTATGAATTTATAATCATAAATACTACGTCATATCAAAATAGGGTTATATACCTAATTAATTGGATCGGATAATATTAAATCTGATATAATCGATTCAATCTCACGAAAAAATTTCATCGACTATTAAAATAAATTAAAAAATGTTAATTGAGGTTCATCCAAAATAAAATTATATATATTCTTATTACAAGGATGGTCATTTGAGCATCCATCAACTTGTGACAAGGTGACTAACGCACTCGTGAATAGAATATAATCTCATAGCCAAGCGACAAATAGATCGGTGAGTATCCACGAGTTCATAGACGACCAATGAAATTAAGAGAGACCTTCAAGGTCGAGGATAGTCATCGGGCTTGTGAGCAAGCGGAGAAGCGCGATGTAGAATTTAGGAATTACAAGAAAATAAAATATCATCGGTTTATTTGTCGCTTGTACTTCGATGTGCACGTCTATGCACAACAAGTGTTTGAGGTACTTGGACAAATTCAAGCGCTTCAAATATTACGTTTTCTTATTTTTTATTTTTAAATTTTTTTTTAAAAAAAAAATTCAACCTTAAATATTATACCTCGTGAGTACTGGAAATTTGTATGTTTTAACTTTTTTTAACTTAAATATTATAAGTCAATTCTTAAATTCTAAAGACAAAATTTAATTAACTTAACTTAGCTAATAAATAAATAAATAAATAACTATATATTGTAAAGTGCTTGAATCATTTTCAAACGCCTGATGTGTAGAATGAGATACGTAGAATATAAAAACTATATATATATATAATCATATTCTTAAAGAGATAATATAAGATGATTAATAAATTTTGATTAAAATTTATTAATAATTATTTTAAAATCATGAATATTTCAAAAACTCTATGGAATTTAAATTCAATTTTTGTAACTTAAATTTCTAATTTTAGAATTCAATTAGGAAAATTTTAAGGGGCAAAGTGGAACAAATGAATAGTGGGGAATTTAAATGTTTCATACACACACAAATCTCTAATTATCGAGTGCACATTATCTCATTAAATAGCAATCAAATTCAACTCCTTATCTATGAACGCATTAGTGTTCATATAAAACATTACAAGGCATCGAAGTAGTCTAAGTTCGCTTTTGATTCCTCACTAGTTTGATGACCAATGCCGCTAGCGATACGAGAAAAGCCGATACTACTAAAGATGGTGGTGGCACACCAAATCCTCCTTGCTCCGATTTCCTTCTTGGTATCTTGGGGTGGCCAAGAGTTTGATTTACTTCCGAAGCTTCTCTTTCACTGACTTCACCTTTCTCCTTTTTCCTTTCCTTATCCTTTGCTTCCTTCATTGGCAATTTATCCTTATTGCTCGCCTCAAGTTCTTCGGTAAGTTGTTGTGGAAGACCTTTTTCGTCTATCGGCTTATTGTCTAATTCACGTACTTGATCTTCATCTTCCTCTTTTATTTCATGTGATTTACCCGCGTCACTTTTCCTATCTTTGTGTTTCTCTAGTTCTTCTTCATGTTCTTTATCTATATTTTGGGATATCTTAGAGTGGCCTAGAGTTTGATTTACTTCGGAAGCTTCCCTTTCCTTGTTGATTTCTGGAGTCTCTCTTCGACCGACTTCACCTTTCTCCATTTCTCTTCCATTACCCTTCACTTCCTTCATTGGCAATTTATCCTCATTGCTTGTCTCATGTTCTTCGGTAAATTGTTGCGGGAGACCTTTTTCATCTATCAACTTGTTGTCTAATTCATGTGATTTATCGAGACCACCTTTCTTATCTTCTTGTTCCTTATCTATATTTGGGGATATCTTGGGTTGTTCGATAGCTCGACTTACTTCAGAAGTTCTTGAGCTTTCGTTTTCTTTTAATGGTTGGCCATTGTGCTTTTCCTCGATTCGTTGTTCTCCTTTCGCTTTGACACCAAATGAAGGGGGCAATTGTTCTCCGATATTTGGAGCTTCAATCTCGACCGAGGGCCTTTGGGGTAGATCAAATTTCTTGTTCGACTCATCAACTTCTTCATTTTTCATTTCTTCATCTTCTTTTCGATGAGTGTTGGTCTCTAACTCATTTCGGTTTAATTCATCTTCATCAACTTTGCCACTAGCTCTTTCATCGACTTCACCTTCAATGTCGATGGATTTGGGCATCAAAATCATTAGGATGGCATCCTCTTCATCGAAACAAACCTCGATCTGATCCAATGCCACACCGTCGGGGATACCAAATACCTTTTCGAAAGAATTGGTCTCGAGCTCGCTCTTCAACCGCAATCTTCCTCCGATCGCCATATCCAAGGATGCTTTGTCTCCTACACCACGGATGCAAATCTCTTGCCTCACTTCATTTATAGATGTTTCAATCTTATCTTGCATGTGTCCTAAAACATCAATACATCATCATCATCATCATCATCAACAAGTGAGTTAGTCGTAACTAATTGAAACTTACGATATAGCTATTTCATGATACCTGGAAGATGTCCAAGGAGAACAAGTACAGCTTCACTCTCTACGGAGGTAAAAGTGAGATCTCGAGCGGATTGTTTTACATCCACACCCAATTCTATCATTAGCGAGGAACGATTAGAAGAGCCTTGCGTTGAGAACGATCGTTTCTTCTTCTAATTGGTTGAAGTGAATCTCTCTGGAAAAAAGAATGAAAAAGAAAGAAAGATTAAGAGTCGAAGAATAAACTTTTCTAAATCTATAAGCAAAGAAAGGTATCATTCTTTTGACGAAACGAAAAGAAGAATTGAATAACACAAGGAGCTAGGACCTTTCATAACATTCCCATAGTCGTCTAATTTGATTTCCACTACCGAATTCAACCTTAAAATCGAACTTGCCTCAATAAAATCGCAATTTTCATCGAAACAAACTAGATGTCAAACTTCACTAACAGAAAGATCAATTGAACTTGAACTCAATCGTTAGACTTCATCTTAGTTACAATGATCTTAGTAAAAGCCATACTCTACCAACAAAAAGACCTATAAGATATGATCTTAGTTCCAATGACTAAAATTGAAACCGCTCAAATATCGGTCTACTACTATTTTCAAAGTGGGTCTCTCCATAGGAATTGCGTGCGAAAGCAAGTAGGCATCATACTTTATCGAGAAAGGCCGATCGGGTTCAACCTCGGCCATCAAATTCAATCTTGTTGGAATGCAACCTTTATGTTGATTGGTAGGACCTTTCATAATATTCCTATAGAGAACCTCGCCATGGCCGTCTAATTCAATTTCCACTATCAAATTCGACCTTAAAATCGAACTTGACTAAATAAAATCGCTATTTTCATCGAAACAAACTAGATGTCAAACTTCACTAACAGAAAGATCTATTGAAATCGATCTCAATCATTAGACTTCATCTTAGTTTACAATGATCTTAGTAAAAGCCATACTCTACCAACAAAAAGACCCATAGGATATGAACCTAGTTACAATGATTGAGATAAAAAAGAGCAGCCCGAGGAAGGTCGGATCACATTGGGTCTATTTTACGCAGTCTTACCCGGTATTGCAAGAGGTTGTTTCTGCGACTCAAACCGCTCAAATATGGGTCTACTATCGAGAAAGGCTTTCAACCTCAGCCAACAAATTCAATCTAGCAATTGCCAAGTTTGAAACTGCTCAAATAATCCTCTATAACTATTCACATTCAAAAGAGAACTGTCATACCTTATCAACAGAAACACCGAGAGCCACTTCATGCTAAGGCGACTCCAGTCACGGCTGTTGTTGTCGTCGTCGTCGTCCTCCTCCTCCTCCTCCTCTTCTATGCAACAGCTCTGCTATGTGTCTTTGCTTCTCCATGAAACAATGGGGGTTATGTATGTAGATTCATAGGACTGAATGGCTTTGGAGTCTTCTTCCACAGCACGCATTCCTGCCTTGAGAAGTGTAGAATTTGTGATCTCCTGCCGTCACGGGCAATTCATCGAACACCTTGCGTGCGCATACCAAAAGAGGAAAAGTAAGTCAACCGAGCAGATCTCGTGGCGGCGTCGCCGTCCTCCGCCGTATTCTGCTTCTCCTCGATTGAACACAGCTGATGCTTGCTCGAAGTGGGGAGAGTACTAACTCGAAAATCAAGATGAGATTTTTCGAGCAAGTATTCGGCCGGCGATGACGACTTCTTTCACAGGCTAAACGCCGCCGCCGTCGACACCCGCAATCTGCCACTTCGAGTCTGAGCAATGAGCAATGTTGCAGTTTCCCGCATTCTTCTCTCCGATTTAGCCCGCAATCTCCGTTCAAGTTGCCACAAGATTACTCAGATCAGACCAAGGATCGCCGATCTACGCCGACGAGGCGACCATCCCGCGGCCGGCGATGGAGACTTCTTTCACAGGCTAAACGCCGCCGCCGTCGACGTCCGCAATCTGCCACTTCGAGTCTGAGCAATGTTGCAATTTTCCGCATTCTGCTCTCCGATTTAGCCCCCAATCTCGGTTCAAGTTGCCACAAGACTACTCATTTCGATCGAATCGAGCGCGAGATGAGGTCTGTAGACCAAGAATCGCTGCGTCTACGCCGACGCGGCGACCATCCCGGCCGGCGACGGCGACTGCTTTAGAGGCTGGCTAAACGTCATTTTTAATAGTAAAAAAAAAATGTATTTTTGAAATAGATTAAAAATATTTAATTTTCTTTTCCACTCAATTTTAACAAAGTCAACGGACAGGAGGCAGTATAATAAATGCCTGCAAATACTGTTAAGAATATATATAATGTTTAATAATTTAAATATCCCGATTAATTCTCTTTCTTTTAAATTTATCACACAGGTAATAATTTCATATTATTATTTTCTATCATCCGTCTCATTAATGAATTGTATAAACTAGATAAATTTATATTATAATAATTATAAAATCATAACTATTATAATATTATAATTATTATAATTATTTCAATATAAATATTAGTAAATAAATCAAATATTATAATAGTTATAATTTTAAAATTATTATAATATAAATATTATTAAATAGATTAAATTCGTTTAACATTATATTTAATGCACATGATAAAAAATAATAATATTGAACAATTTAATCATTGTTGTGGCAAAAAGCGAAACATTCGCCCCCAGCGCCCCCCGTCAGTCCGTCTCAGGACCAATACGGAGGAGGTAAATTACGAGAATCAGTCTAGTCAGTCCGAATAATGATTAGTACCAGGACAATTTAATCATCCTGTGCTGCTGGTAGGACACCTTTTTTTTTTATTAACAAGTGTGTGGGATTGGTACAGACAAGCATTCAATAGAAGTCTCTGTCTCACGAATTCTGTAGATTCTTAATAAATGCAGTGTGGCAGCAGAAGCATTCAATAGAAGTTTCTGTCCCATGAATGCTTTAGATTCTTGGTGATAAAGTGTGGCAGAAGCTGTAGAATTTAGATTCTTAAGATCCTTCATTTTAATTTTATTATATAAAATTTTCAATATATTCTTAAAATAAATTTTCATATAAAATTTTTAAGTTGAGATCATCAAAATTTATTTTAAATGAAAGAGAACTAAATGGTAAAATTACAAGATCATGAAAACAATCTCTAATAATGTAGAATATATCCACTATAATCCAAACCTGTATTGAATGCCTTCTTATTTTCCTACTTTTAGAAGAAAAAAAATTATTGCAATTGAAGTCTAGTAAATGAAAATCTTATAGAGGAGAGGTTTGGGGACAATATTAGTAGGAAGTTGATGTAGCACAAGGATACAACTATGAAGAGATAATTATCAAACTTATAATGAAAATTTAAAGTTGTTTTTATAGAATAATAAACTTTTTAAAGATTAAAACTTCTTGATCTAAAGCATCAAGTGGTCTCTTTGTCTTCAACCTTTAAATGTAATCGATCTTCAATATAATACAATGCATTCATATAAAAATACAATCTAGAGATGGATCAAGCAATTTTAAGTCGTACCAAAAGCATAAAACAAGCATCATAGTGAAGAAATGCTGAATAAAGTAGCATAGATAAGCTGATAAATGTATCGAGTCGACTGTTGCTTAGACAAGATAAACTAGAGACGAAATATGGCTTTTAAATCCTACAGAAATAGGATTCAATCTGGTAAAACTATAAAAGAGACTGGAAGTTTGCTGAGTTTCTTCACCTCTTTTGCCAGCACAGAAATAGGAGAATGTTCCTCACTGGGATTTCTGAGTCTTCGATCTCGCAGGCCTAGGAGGCTTAATGACGTAACTGAGGAGGATAACTGCGACGGGGACAATGGTTCCCACGAAATATACACTCTGGTAGGATGCAAGAGTCTCCTTGAGGCTTAGAACCTGCAGAACAAGGAAAATGTTGGATAAACATTCGCTGCAGATGAAAGAAAACTCCAGGCATACAATTTCATGTTCATAGTCCACTGTTGAGATTTTACTGGCACACACTCTTGATAATGAGAATTACCCAAAAGGTACCCTAATGTTTGAATTTACCCGAAAGCGGCTCAGTTTTTTTTTTTTTTTCCTTATAGTACCCTTTAGATTTGTTATTTCCCTAAAAAATCTGGTTAACAGCAAAAACTTATTTGCAAATTAGTTTGCAGTATGAAAATGGAGAGAAACTATTTGTGGACATATGAAAAGCTTGATATGTTCAACTAGCGGTATCTCAAAGCTGAAATTCAGGAGCACAAGTTGATATGTAAATCATTTTGAAGAGTGGAAAACTAGAAGAAAATAGGCACAAGCTGATTTACATTATGAAAATACAAGCAAAATATTATTTCGGCAAGATAAGAGGCGTTGTATATTTAACTAGGGGTATTTCAGAGTTCAAAATGGTGTCGGTATGTGATTTTGGCAACACGAGCTGATTTGTAAATCAATGGAATGCCACATAATGACCACAAGCTATGCAAATCACATAATGTGCACCAAGCTACCCTTTAAAGCTATAAAGAGGACTAGAGCGGATGAGCAGACACTATAATGGATGCCAACCAAGAAATATATTATGAAAAAACATGAAAGAAGCTGTTCAACAACTAACCATGAAACCGATGCAGGAATAATTAAGGACAAGAAGAGTGTAGGCAAAGTTTGCAAGCGTGAGCATCTTTCTCAGCAAAAAATTCTTTGCATTGACAGCTTGCTGCCATCTGTAGATCACTGTTTAATGCAAAGAAAGAGCAACATTACAAAAAGACAACAACTTCAAGTGGTTAAATTTGTGAACACAAGTAGAGTTATAGATTTAGCTTTGGTAATTCTTTACCTCGTGAACCCGCAATCATCAATGCCGACTGAACGAAAAATATAATATAGCCTGGATATAATCCCTGGGTAGAATAGAGAGATATTATTAGTTATAAGAAAAAAGTTTAATACATGATGAATCTTCTTTTTGTGAATGTATTAACAGGAATGTTCGTGTTTATCCTGAAATCAAAATTTTGGATTTTGTTGAAATCTGAGGACTATCTTTAAGGGATCCATGATTCGCATAGATATGACGATTAATTGCATATATGAACTACTATCCCTCTTATTGGTTATTGGAAGTAAACTTGCACAAAGAATATACTTAAATCTGCATATCTTAAATATATTACATTGGTCCTAGGAAACTCTCTGTGGGAATCCAATATCTAATATTCGAGAAAAAAATACTAAGCTAGAAACCAAATCAGGTTTTAATAAAGTTGCAGCAGGAAAGACAGAATATGATATCGTTAAGTTGTGCAGAATCTTAAGAACAAATTTCATCAGTGACTTACATGCCAAACAGCGCTAACTGTCTGCGTAGCCAGCAACTGAAAGAATCCAGGTTTCTTCCCTTTCTGAACTAGCCTTTCATACACATCTGCAACAACATAACCTCTCAGATTGCATGCTTCACACAAATATCATTATTACCAAAGCAGATTTGATCATTATAAATTAGAAGAAGTTGACAAAAACTTAAGGTCAATAAAAAGAAAGAGTATCGTCACAAATTTTAGAGTTGCAGATAATGAATGTTTCAAATCTGTCTTGGTTACAACCTATGTGAATGCAGTGGAACTTGATTAACAGGCACACCTTTCCTAATGTAAATGGAGTGGAACTTGATTAGCTAGTCTTGTATATTTTAGCAGGATTATCCTTCATGGCAAATTATACACTGGAATTTTCATGGAACATTCTCTCAAATGAAAACTGTTCTTTGGTTCATCCTCTAATCGAAAAACTAGTCATTTGCTATTCAATTGTGAAATTGAAATATATGAATGGAAGCAACTTCTTCAAGCACACTATCAACCATTTTAGCATCAAAGGAAAGCTATATATTTTGGACTATAGCATCTTCCTAGCAAGAATGATTGATGGAATCACATGGGTCTTTTTCCAGTTGTCTGGAAGCCATTTGGCATCAACTCAATGATAGGATTCTTCATAATGATTGTACCACTGCTACATCCTGTTTTCTCCTGCATTGTAATGTGGGTTCTAGATGTAACGTCCTAATGTCTAGAAACAGTGTAGCACTGCTTGAATGGATATGTAATCCAATCCCTCCTATAAAACCTTTTATCTTATCAAGGTTAGTTTCAGAAAGAAATGCAAGAAACAGTATGACAGTACCAGTTAAATTGAGCATTTTTGGCATTATGCAATGGCAGTACATACACATTTGTGTATAACTAACCATCTAATTAAGACAGGAAAGTGCAAATCCATCGACCATAATAATCTCAAGGAGTTTCCCCATAGGACAATGATTCTCTGGGCTTGTCCATATGAAACTATTGGATCAAATGTTTCATGGTACTTGTTCATATGAGACTAACGGATGTAGTAGCTTCAACAATAACAATTGTTAAAGCTCCTCTATCTCAACTATACTTGAGTACTTCAACAGAAACTTCTTTAAAAAGTGTGCAGTGAAACAAATATATATGGTTTCATATGTATTAACACAGGGAATGAACAATATCATGGATGCTTTTCATATTGACAGCGATTATCCAGAGGCATTTAGGAGATAATATTCAGAATAAATTGTACAAGATGCCCCAATGAATAAGGTAGGCTATGAATATGGAAATGCATGGCAAATTCTATGCTTTTGAATATTTCAATAAACAAAAAGTATCAAATTCCATAAGAAACCAAAGTCTACAAACTTACAGTGACGTAGCCAAGTGCTGACTTGTATGTTCCATACTAGTGGCAATTGAACTGCACTTGTTGCAAACTCGACACCAAGAACATCAACATTTTTAGCACGGTCCCAGAGTGGTTTAGGCGGAGAGGAATCTGACCATCCACTAAAACCCAGACCAGATATGATAATGGCTGCCTCTGAAATTGACCAGATAAAGTAGTATTTCCACCGGGCAGTAAAACCAGACATGTATTGGTAGAACAACCTTTGCCAGAAACCCCAGTCCTGATAAATGGGTTCATTGAACCGAGAAAGAGGAAACTTTGGTACCAATAGCAAGTATAAACCCATACAAATTGCAGCTTGCAGTAAAGCACGCAAGGTCGCACCAAAAGGTGATGGCCATTGGTTGTCATGGGAAAGAGCCCAGATCTGGCAAAAGTTCGAATATCATCAACTGGAAAACATAATTCAGCAAAGGTACATTTGAACTCCATCAGAATATACGAAAGAAAATGAAATATGTCCTCACCCCTATGCGTTGAGTCCATTCAAGATAATCCTTCATTTCAAATACAGGCCCTGCAAAGTGGCTTCCACAGCAGAGACAATAACCAATATATTCAACCAAGGAAGGGCAACGTGTTAGCCGGTACTTTTTTTGAGCCTCACTAAGGCGTTCTTCCTTAAGTATCCCATCACTATAATTCATTGCACATGAAATGACTTTAAGAGTTAGCACCATTAGAGCTCCTACAATAGAGGGTAGAGGTGTGTGATAAAGAAAAATAGATAATAAACACAATATTTTTCATCAAAATTTATATAACAGACAAAACATTAACAAAACGATGACTAAGAACTTGATAATCATGATATTGTAATTCCATAGCTCGATTAGAATAGAATATAATAGAGAAGAAGAAACAAAAGGCAAAGCATGTGCCAAGTATCACAAAGTTCAGCAGGTTGTTAAAGATTGTACTGGAATTTCTTCCTAGATCTGTCACAGATAGTGTCTTTACCAGTATCAACAGTAGACAAGGTGGATTACAAGAGATAAAGGTTCAAGAGGAGGTTGAGAAGGAAGAATTATAGGGGTGGTTACATTCAGACTTGGAAATTTTGGGTTATTCTTTGGCCATTCTCCCTCTCTCGCCCTATTTTTTTCTTTCTTTTTTCTATTTTATTTTATCCTAAATCCTAACTACGCCTTATAAATACCAGTGCCATTTCCTTTTTGACTGTAAAAAGCTAAGTTGGTATATATGAATGTAAACGCTAATTTGGTTTTTGAGTATCCCAGAATTTTCTCTTAAAAAGATAAGTGTTGTGAACCTTGGTGATTGCTCTACCTGAAAAACTACTTCACTTCACATTTTCAATTAGTCATATAGTTATAGATACTAACAAATGATATTTTTAGCTAGGAAATGCTACACCATTTATTTCAAAGGAAAATAAGAAGGGCAAAAGAGCACATCATCATAGTTTCCCGGCAATTACTACTGCATGTGCTGTGAACTTTCTATATTGCAAGAAGGGATAACCAAACTTCAAAGTATACTTCCAGAGCAACAAAGCTTTTGATCAGTATTACAATTTTCAAGTGGATTAACTTCTAAGAGGTTCAATTTGCTTGCATTTATCATTGATAATCCCTGGCCGTTGAAAAAAAAGGGAATAAACAAAGACATATGTCTGTTTCCTGTTTTTCATGAGAAAATAAGATTGGATTCATCTGTCAATTCGCGTCCGTACAAGAAAGGAGGTGCAGGATTGGGAGCATTTATTAGCATTCCTGTTTGCATCTGATTTTAGGAAAAAATCAATGTCAAAATAAAGTAAGTTCACAGTCCAAGGCACTGCCAGACTGCCTCCAATAAGCTTCTTTTCTGCTATTGCATATAACATTTAGTTCATAGCTGAAAGGTTCCACATAAATGGGTCTTTCAGAAGTTAACATTTAAAAATTTCACACTCCTTCACAATCAAATGGTAAATCATCATTAATGAGCTAATGTTGCGTATATTACTTGAATCAGCATAACCACAATCAGCCAACATTCGGAAAAAAAAATGATTGCTGTGCTGAAGAGTTAATCTATCTCAAAAAAGAGACTATATTCACTCAAGGAAAATTTTAACTTCAAAGCTAGAGAATTCCCAATAAATGTTAGCCAAAGATGAACGCACTCCTTAATGTTTTGAAAAATGAAGTTTTCAATTTGGATTTAGAAAGGCAACACCCTATAGCGTAAAGAGTACTTATATAACAAATGATTGATAAATGAAGCGTCAAACTAAAATCAAATGAGTAACTACCAGTTGCATCAATCCCTCCTTCCTTCCACGCATCGCCACTCATATAATATACATGGCTGCATGGAAATTGAGAAATAAATTAGGTAAAAAATCGAAAATTAATAATTCAGATCGTATTTCAATCTGGTGCCAAAACAAACACGCAAAATAGTTTTCCCCCCTTTCTAGAAGATTGGTTAGAGGAGACTTTTCGTGAAATCAAATCTCAAACTCCGAATCATCCAAATTTCAATCAGTAATATCAAACAACAACAAAAAAACAGATCCGAAACGAAAATTGAGCACAGTTCGAGAATAAATCGGCTTGAAAACAAACCATCCGATGAGGTAAGCGAAGCCGGCGAAGAAGGTGATGACGCCGGCGTAGCGTCGGAAGAGAAGCATGGAGGAGTACCCCATAGCCATGGGGATGAGGAAGTGGAGATTGGAGGAGGCTCCGAACGAGAGGTAGGAGAGGACCGCCCCGGAGAATGCCGCATAGAGGTGGCGCGGGAGCACCCCGGGAACCAGCCGCCAGAAGAGGCTCACCGGAATGGTAGCCACGAAGCAAAGAAGGAACCGGAGGACGGGGATGGATACCCCAATTGCCTCCGCCATGGTCGCCATCTCCGCCGCCATGGTCGCCGGCCGTCGAAGGAGAAGCAGAGGAAAGGCAAGGGTTTCGTTGGCTTAACGACACGGATCACGAACCGTGGCAGCTTATCTATTAATCCTAGATTTAGCAATAATGTTTAAACACCTCTAAAACTTTGGCAATTCTTAAAAATACCCTTAATTTTTATTTAGGCAAAAATTAAAAAGTTACCATTATTATTTCAAAAAATAGGTATTAAAATAACACTCAACCAAATTTATTATTTTCAAAAATATTATTATTTTAATATTATTATACCTATTCTAACATATAACAAAATTACTTTTTTCGCCCCGGACAATGATATAATAAAGGCACTTAATAATTTTTTATTCATCAGTCTTAATTTTGATAAATTAAGAGATGAATTTCATAATTGACTTAAAAAAATTAGATTAACGAATCATTTGTTATGAGTGTTTCCTGATTTATTTTAATAATCGATGAAAAAAAATTATATGACTCATCGATCATCTCAAAATTAATAGCGTAAGCTGGATACTTAATCATGAGATCAGATCAGTCATCTCAAGATTAATTATCATAAATTAAATATCTAATATCAACTAAAAAATTACAATTTAACTTTTCCACAAATATGATACTGTGATAAATCACTCAGAAAAACTAAACAATTTGATATGGTACAGTAATAAAATATTTAAGAAAATAAATAAAAAACCAAGGTTCAAATTTTAGTAGGATGAATATTTTGTAAGAAATGTGCATACATCTTTAAGATTAATCGTGTAAAACTTAAATATCTGAATTATAAAAAAATTTAGAATCTGAACAAATATTTTAAAGATAAATTTTGGAATATGAATAAGTTATACTCTAAATTTATCCGATCCATTAGGGGATTTAAAATTATTTTAAAATATTTATAATAATAATATTGTTTTAAGATGGAGCAATTTTAATCAAATAAAAATTATTTTAATCAAATTTAAGGAATTTTGATATAAAAGTATTTCATATGTAGTAATTTTAACCAAACTAAATTATATATATATTGAGTCAATTGACTTTAACATAGTTATGTTAGTTATTTTGACATCTTTATGATATCATAAATGATAATAAATTTTTTTGTCCTTTTTATTTTATATTAAAATATATCTTTATGGACGTTTTAATTCTATCGTGTCAATGTATTTTCATAAATTTTCAAAAAAAACAAAAATCAATTTTTTTTTCTATTGAGTTTATTTATTTAAAAATTGAATAACTAAATTATTGCCCCCAATGGAATATTTACTGTTAACGTGCGTCCACAAATACCGGAACAACGTTATAATAACCGACGATGAATCCGAAGTTTATTCTTTGCATTTACAACCCTGCGTCTTTATTATAGAACATGCAACAGTTATGACTTCCTACTAGAAGGTATTAAAGTGAATCCATTTAATTTATTAAGACTAAAAATTAAAAGAGTACTTTAAAAAAAAAAAAAAAATCATCACGCTCTTCTTTCTCGCTCCATTTATGTATGATATTATTATCTCCTATGATAATATCGATGAATTAAATTTGAGGTTGAATCTTAGATCGGAATCAAGTTTTTGTTTTTTTTTCCATATATTAATTATTATTCAAATTAATTAATCTAGTCTTCATGATTTACCTCCTCTGTATTGATCATAGGACGAATTGACGGTGCCCCCATGATTTACCTCCTCCGTGTTGGTCTTGGGACTGACTAGCGGGGGCGCTGGAGGCGAGCGTTTCGCCTTTTACCACAATAGGACGACTTGACGGGAGTGATGGGACAAATGCTTTCACTTTTTATCGATCAATTATATAAATAAAATAAATTTATATTATAATAATTATAAATTGATAACTGTTATAATATTATAGTAATTATATTTTTTTAGTTATTATTATAGTTATAATTTTATTAATGTTACAATATGAACGTTGTTGAGTAAAATAATTTTGTCCCCACGGGATGAGTTGATGGCTAGTGCATAAGGTGTTACCATAATGAGGTATTAGGGTCAAATCCTGGCTAGTAGCTAGGTTCCTGTCCTCTTTATGCACTAGTCTGTTCGGGCTGGCTAGACTAGCCCTCGTGATTTACCTTATCCGTGTTGATCCTGGGACGGATTGGCGGGGGTGCTGGGGCGAACGTTCGCCTTTATTGCCATAATTGAATAAAATAATTTTATATTATAATAAATATAAAATTATAATTGTTATAATTATGATAGATAGAAAATAATAATATTGAATAATATATTTAAGGATAATTATGTCATTTTATAATAAAATGAGTGAGGTGGTTCCCACGTGATGTCTAATTGATTTGTAGACGATAGATTTATTAAAATAAGAGAGAATCGATTTTCGACGAGCATATGTCCTTAGAAAAACAATTTTTTCCCCTCTTTTAATTAATTATAAATTAATCTGATGATTTTTTTTTACATATCCTAAAGATGAATTATAAAAGATGCATGAAATAAATAAGTATACTCATCTAAACGGATGAGGAGACGTTTTTGATAAAAATGAAAAAACGAATGCTCCTTTTATTTTTGCTCAATCATTAAATATAAAATATTATTATATTAAAATATTTTTTATTTTAAACAATTTTAATTAAAATTAAAAAAATTTAAACTAAATTAATAAATAAATATTTTAATATAATAATGCTTCATATATATATATAATTTAAGAATAATTTTAAAAATGTTCTAAGATAATTTTGAAAGAAAAAAAATCTTTCAAATTTAGTTGACATATTTTTATCTTATATAAAAATTAAAAACAGAAAGAAAAAAAATATATTAAAATCCAAATAAGCCGGCACATGCGTACCTGCTGTTGCAACAATACCATATGGTACAGGTGGCTTCATTAATTGACACGCGTGCTGTTCCGTGCGTCCTACGCGGTAGAGTAAAAGCGACGGCATAACGACGAACACGTGATTTACACCGTGGCATCGGTTCACTTTGGGTACATCGACATTTAAGGAAATGAGCGAGATATTTCGCTATTGAATGGTCGGGTCCCACCGTCGGCAGTTCGGTTACTTTGGCATTAAGTAGCAAATTTCAGGGACAAAAATAAAAAATCTTTTATCTCGAAAATACTTTTTTTTTAACTGATATAAATATTTATATTTTCAATCCCCATGAAATATTTATAAATAATTAAATAAAATATTATAATTCAAATTTAATTTAAAAAATTATAGAATTCAACTCAAATTTGATAAATTAAATATTTTTTAAATCAACTCGAAAAACTTCGTTTGAACCCTACTTCCACCTAATCGATTCATTTAAATATTATTTATTAATACATAAAAATCAAAATTCTAAAATATTGATCATCATTCTAATTAAGCAGACTAATTTTATTTTATTCTTTCAACTATTCTCTCGTAATTAAATATTATGCTATTATCTGTCATTATCTTGTAAGAGAACGAAATGAATGAACAACATAACAAATATATAAGATTGATAGCTTCCACATCCACGATGAGTGACCTAGGAGACCCTCATAGAGGAGCACAATCGGAAACACTTTTATTATTTTTATTTTTTTTAAACTCTCAGTTATGTCAATAAAATTTTATCTTTAAAATTTAAAAATTAAGTTATAATATTAAACATACACAAAATTTCAAATCGAAAAAATATATTAAATAATCGATTCATTTAAATATTATTTATTAATGCATAAAAATCAAAATTCCAATTAAGAAGACTAGCTTTATTTTATCCTTCCAACTATTCTCTCATAATTAAATATTATGCTATTGTCTGTCATTATTTTGTAAGAGAACCATATGAATGAACAACGTAACAAATATATAGGATTGATAGCTTGGGCATCCATGATGAGTGACCTAAGAGACTCTCATAGAGGAGGACAATCCGACGCGCCCTCATTATTTTTATTTTTTTTAAACTCTCAGTTATGTTAATAAAATTTTATCTTTAAAATTTAGTGATTGAATTATAATATTAAATACATACAAAATTTTAAATCGAAAAAAAATTTAAGTATGCACGGAGTGTGCGGAATAACATAACTCTCTCTATATAATTCAAGTATTTGGACCTTTATTTCGATTATTCTCGGAGGTGAATGACCTTCTCTAGTTCTTTCATCGGATAAATCCGAAAGCGCTCACATCAATTCGCCCCGCAGTCGATCTTTACAATCCAAAATCCATCGTAAAGTATGCTCTTGCCCTATAAGGGTGTTCATGCTAACATCATATTTTATATATATTTAAAGAGAACAATGATAGATTGCGCGACTCATCCGTCCAGGCGCTTGAACCTCCCACCACCGCCCACATAAGGGTGTTCATGCTAACATCATATTATATATATATATAAAGAGAACAGATTGCGCGACTCATCCGTCCGCAACTGTGGGCGCTCAAGGTACCTGGATCAAATCCAAGCATCTCAATTCTTAAGATCATCAACTTTTTCTTTTTTTTAAATTTTTTTTTTAAATTTTAAATTCTAAATATTAAATCCCAAATATCATATACCCCGCGATCACCTATTTTTTTTTTTCTATTTTAATTTTTTTTAACTTGAAAACTATAGCTAATTTCTAAACCCTAAAGGTAAAATTTTATTAACTTAATCCCGAGCTAAAAAAACTATAAATTTGGATCATAAGAATTTTTTTTTGAACTTAGGTTAGGTTATAGTATTTAAAATAAAAAAAAATATTTATTACATATAGTGTATACAAGATGAGTACCCTAAGATAAATAAAATATCATCACTATATATATAAGCAATAATATTGTGGATGTCCTAGTTAGGTAGACAACACAATCAATACTTGACGGTGCCAACAAGTTTAGTTGACGAAGTTATAGGTTCAAAGTCATCAATGTTTAATGGTTCGATAGTGATCTTTAACAAAAAAACTATACACAGACAAACGATGCTATAGCAAGCTAAATTAATTTTAATAACTCTTGCGACCGATGTAAGAGGGCATTCTTCTTTCGACTTAATTGTACTCTAATAGCTTAAGCATCTAGCTCCATACCTTCGTGTAGCGAGTTCCTAGACACAAAGGAACTCGAGAGTTTGAATGGATGCTCTAGAACTATGCTCCAAAGTTCACCTTTGCCATCGCAAAATCTTACTCAATAGGCCAACATCGTCGCCATCAAACCCCTGTAAAGTGAAGAAAGCATTAGTTATTTGACTGATGAAGATACAGAGCGACAGCTTATGGGACAAACACTCGGTCCCGTCTCTAACTGCGAAAAAAACGGCTCTTTAAAGCTAGCAAGATCAGTATGCTGGTATAAATACCCAACTACTTGTATACAATCGATCATTACTATTGAGAACTTGATATTGATCGGTGTATTGGAGCTTCTACTTACAAAATCGCGGTAATGGTTCCAGCTTCTGGGTTTATCTGAATAACACTTGGGTAGAGCAAACTGGAGCTCTCGCCGCCATGTTTGTTGAAGGTATGCAACCATATGAAACCTACCAGTCAAATAAAACAATGGTGTCAGTTTCTTCTACGCCATTTCCAACTGTACTAATGTGTCTTTCAGTTGCATCAGTAAACAAGCCAAACATGGTTCTGTAATGGTTCTTTAGAGTACTTACGTTAAAACGAAAAACCAAGCCTATCCATAGGAGAAAATAAGAACAGTTTATCAGTTTAGTACACAAATTATCAGTTTCGATTTTGTTTCAGTTTGATCCTATACAAAAAGTAACACGACATAAGTTGTCATGAAATAAATGGAACATTTCGAAAAAAATATAATGTTTTTCAAAGGCAACCTATAGAAATCATCAAAGGACACACAAAAGCTTCATACCAATTCCAACTGTCTAACAGTTTATACTTAAATAAGTCTTCATACAGTTGACATGATCTTTTAAAAACACATGGACGAACGAAGAGAAAGAGAGCATATACAAAAAAACAATAGAATTATAAATAACTCAGGCTGTATTGGTATCGAACTTTACAAATGAAATCCATGAGCAAAACTCTGATAATATTTCAAGTTGAAGTACAATTGTATGCTCCAAGAAGAGTATATTAACTTTGTGGGTATCCTAAAGCAAAGAAAGACTTAAGCTGCGTTTACTTGGAATTAGAATGGAAAAGAGTGAAAACATTGCCCTCCTACTTTCTCTCCTCCAAGTAAACACAACATTTAGATAGTGTTGACAATACTTGAAATAAGAACATAAGATAACACAACAAATATACAAATTAAAGCAAAGGAAGCAAGTGAGACATTTACTTAGATTTAGGAGTAGAGATAAAGTTCCAGTGTTTCCTATATTTGGTTCCTGTTATCAACAATGCCTTGGAAGAATTTGACATACAAATCAGACATCTGTTTTTCGCCAGAACGAAATCCTATTGTTCCAATGCATATCAGATAAGCATTTGAGAGTTCAATAATCAAAAAAGTCTTCATACAGTTGAAATGATCTTTTAAAAACACATGGACAAACGAAGAGAAAGAGAGCATAAACAAAAAACAATAGAATTATAAATAACTCAGGCTGTATTGGTATCGAACTTTACAAATGAAATCCACGAGCAAAACTTCGATAATATTTTCAAGTTGAAGTACAATTGTATGCTCCAAGAAGAGTATATTAACTTTGTGGATATCCAAAGCAAAGAAGGACTTAAGCTGCGTTTACTTGGAATTAGAATGGAAAAGAGTGAAAGCATGGCCCTCCTTTTTTCTTTCAAACTAGAATTTAAACGAAATTAGGATAAAAAATGGGGAAAGAAAGAACAAAAGATAACACAACAAATATACAAATTAAAGCAAAGGAAGCAAGTGAGACATTTACTTAGATTTAGGAATAGAGATAAAGTTCCATTGTCTCCTATCATTGGTTCCTGTTATCAACAATGCCTTTGAAGAAATTGACATACAAATCAAACATCTGTTTGTTCCAATGCATATCAAATAAACGCTTGAGAGTTCATGGAATCAAGAAATTTTAAAGTTTTTGCTTCATATTCTACTTCAAAAAACACTCCTTGCCCATGAACAAAAGAGAAGAACAAAAGCCCGCCTTTTGATTTTATTTATTTTTCATTCAAACTAGAATTTAAACGAAAGTAGGAT
The DNA here is from genome assembly GCA_038050645.1 of Hedychium gardnerianum. NCBI lineage: Eukaryota > Viridiplantae > Streptophyta > Magnoliopsida > Zingiberales > Zingiberaceae > Hedychium > Hedychium gardnerianum. The sequence continues at coordinate 19,284 of JBBUKS010100883.1, forward strand.
AAAAAATGGGGAAAGAAAGAGATGAAATTCTCGTACCAGATTTGATCCATTGAAAGCATTGGGACGACAAAGCAGAGCGAAGATCTCCTTCTTGAAAAGCTTCATTCCTCGAAACCTCAGCAAGTATCTGTAATTTCCCGAAAACTTTGCCCGGCGCCACGGAAGGTGCAGCAGATCCTCGCCACCCATACCCTCCCTAGAAACCTCGGCCCCCATAACATGAAAACAACCCTAACCCTAGCCGCGCATCCGAATCCTCCGGGCGGCGGCTAAAGGAGAGGCCTTTGGAGGCCTAACTGTGGCGGGAAGGGTAGAGGGTGAGGAATTGAAGGTAGGAGGGCGACGCCAGGAGACTTGGCGGAGGGCAGCAGATTCAGGAGGAAGAGGCGGCGGCGGCCACCGTCCATTCGAGATCGCCAGCTTCCCCGCCTGATTCGTCGAAGTGAACGGCAGTACGCTCATTTTTTATGAATTATTTTATTTTATTTTTATCTGATAAAATGAGTTTTTTATTATTTTATTATTTCCTAATATTTTCTTTTTAAAAAATTAGTTTAAAATTAAGCAAGAAATTAATTAACACTTATTTTTTTAAAAAAAAATACAAAATAATTTACCAATCATACTTCTCTTTATTTTTTTTTTTTATATATTTATCTTTTCTAACTTGCAATTCGCGATAACATTGGCCTATCAGGCCAATATTATTCAAACTATTTCAATCGTAAAACATTTATTAATCGTTTAGAATTCTATCATTCTCTTTGGGTGGTTTCGGTATTTGATTGTGAGGCATAACCATATGGATTTTGGCTCGCCCACTTCCATTGATCTCTGCACATCTCTTCTATGCCATATTTTGCCCTGTAATCAACACAATTAAACTTTATGAGAACAAACATGGATCCTTTTTAGATAGAACATCATCGAAAAGTTTTCATTTTGCACAAGAGTTTACTAAGACTTGTACAAAATCATCCTATTTTGCCTGCGAATAACCATAATCAATTATAAAACAGCATTTTACAAAACAATGCAGGTAGGTTTCGGAATTTCTCATTTGGCGTACATAACTTTTATAACACCAAAATCATACACCGCATTTACGTTATACCCCTCCTTCCTTTCACTATTCTAAAAAATTTCTCTTTCTTCTCTAACTTTTTTATCTACCAATTCAAAAATTCACGACTCTCAAATTTAAGTTGTCAAATTATTGAGGTTTTCAAGAGTACCTTAATTTTGATTGGAAGTGATTCAAAATAAAGACATGTTCAGTTCAATAAAATACCAATTATAAAATATCACTTTACAAAATCATCAAAATGTATCCATGAGTTTAGAAGACAGTTTGACAATTTTTAAATTCTAAGGGGTATTTTAAAAGGAAGATAAATTACAAGAGGGGAAGTGTTCTAAGGGTAAAATATAATTTAACACAATTTGAGGGGGTGAAATGAAAAGGTTAGCAAATTCTAAAGGAAACAAGTGAATTTTCTTACTATCAAAATGCCCCTATTTAAAAGTAAAATATCTATTTTACTCTTCTATATTTATGGGGCATGCCAATAATAATGAAATCTCGGAGGGCATTTTTAGAAAGTAACATACCTCCAGCCGAGTTCTTTCTTTGCTTTCTCTATGGATGCAAACACAGCAGTTGCATCACCAGGCCTCCTTGGGCATAATTTTATGGAGATTTTCTGATGAATTTCGAAGAGAGTTTCAGAAAAAACAATCGATTAGTTATGCGACGCAAAAGCATAGTAGCATACCTTGCCAGATGCCTTTTCGAATGCGGCAACCATCTCAAGAACAGAGGTGCCACTTCCAGTTCCCAAGTTGTAAGCAGCACAGCCAATGTCATCGGTGGCAAAAAGCTTGCGAAGGGCTGCTATGTGACCGTCGGCTAAATCCATCACATGAATGTAATCGCGAATCTGCAGTCAGGTTGATAAGGATGAAGTTTGTTTCATAGAGTAGTTACTCTATGAAATAGATATTCATATGTTTAACTGATAATGAAATCGAATATCGATCCTGTGGAAATTGCTATTTCTAATAATTCTTCTTAGTTGTTCCTAATTCCATTCCAAGCAAGGCTAGAGCGAGTGTGGGCTCAGCAAATTGGATGAGCTAATTGGACGAGCGAATCAGTTGGCTGGGCAAAAGTGCATGAACTGGTTGGCTCGTCGAACCGCAAACCGAACAGGTAGTCCTAACTAGCCACTCTAATCGTGCCCACTTGAACCATAAAATTCGGCAAATGAAGCAAACCAGACAAGACAAATGACTAAGCAGATCATGTGAGGGGTTGTTGGATGAGTTGAATGAGCTACTTCAAAACATCTGAACAAATGAAAATGATCAAAATACCTATTTCATTCTATAAACCGAATGAAGCAATGTTAGAGAGCCATGAAGTAGATTCTTATGTTCGTCAAAGGATTTACATTTGGTATATCAAAAGCATGCATTTAACAATTGAATTTGCATAAATTATCAAAAACTGAAATATACATACCGCACTGCCATCCTTGGTTGGGTAGTCGTAACCGTATACATTCAGCTCAGGTAGCCTTCCAACAGCGACTTGCTGAATGTATGGCATCAAGTTATTCGGTATACCTTTGGGATCTTCGCCAATTTGGCCACTCTCATGAGCCCCTACAGGGTTGAAATATCTCAGCAATATGATTCTCCACTCTGGGTCAGCCTTTTGTATATCTCTAGATATCTCTTCAAGAAAAAGCTGTGGCACAAAAGTTGTACGACTAAGCTAGGAAATTAGCTGATTAAATGGTAATACAGGACATCAGTCCTATATTAATGCGATAAACTACGAACCTTAGTTCTACCATATGGGTTCATTGCCTTCAGTTGAAAGTCTTCTAAGCATGGAACTTTTTCTGGTTGACCATAAACAGTAGCAGACGATGAAAATACCATCTAGTTCACAAAATGTAGTATTGTGTCAGTGAAACATCTTGAGTAAGAAACAAGAGTACTGCCTGATGAGGACACAAAAAGAAAGTGTTGAATGCATCAGCGGGAAGGAGAGAAGTACCATTTTACAGCCATATTTTGCCATATATTCGTACAATTTTATCGTGCCAACCAAATTGTTGTTGTAATAAAGCCTAGGCTTAGCCACACTCTCACCAACAGCCTTCAGTGCAGCAAAATGAATCACTGCATCATATCTACAAAATATATATCCGGAAGGGTGAAGAGTTGAAAACCGATATAAGTTCATGCAAACAACGGGATATCACCTTCAAGTTACAAAAGGTAGATGGACATTCATACACATATATACATGCATATATATAATATATGATTTGAGAAAAATGAAGAATATTAATAAGTCAGTTGCAAAGTGGGAGAATCTAAGTATCTAACAATATGAGTGTTGTGGAGACTTTCATGTATCTAGTGCAAAGGCAATTGGACAAATGACAGAATTGGGAGTGCAACCTTATCGACAAGCAGAGCTCATGGTTCTTGAGTTTATTAGATGTGTTAATCTAAATACAAACTTTTGTCCACTAATGATACATGACTTTGTTTAATCAGATTACACAAGATTCCGGTAAATAATCGAACCATAAACACATTAAGGCATTGAGGGGCATATTCAGAGTATGAAACTCTTCCTTTTTTTTTGCCTCGAATCAGATTCTGGTGAAAAGCACTGACCTTTGATGTTTATTGGTTTAGATGCATAGGCTACAAAAGAGGTCTACAAATTGATCAAGCAAACATGAAGGCGATGTTCTTTCCAATTCCAAATCCACTTCATACTACAAGCTACTAATTTATCCAACGCTATGAATAATCTTACTCGTCAAGATTCTAACACAATTTCTTCCATCATTCATATTACTAAATTTATGGCTTCAATAATCGAGATTACTACTTCGTTAGATTCCACTACATCGCATATTGCTCTCCGAATAGCACTAGTCTATCACTAGGAGAGTAGTAAATTATGATCAAATAAAGAAACTAGGGACGGAAAAGGATCGAGATCACACCTTCCCCGCGAGAAGACCGTCTCGAGGTCGACTTCATTCCTCAAATCGCCCTGCTCGCGAAAACCAGAGTGCAAAGCCAAATCAAACAATCGTAAGACGAAAAGGAAGACGCAAACAAAGAGAAGTTCGATTGTACGATGAGGAAGTGGAGATTCTGAGCGAGTTTGGGGCCGGCGAGGTGGCGAACGCGATCGATCGCCTCGGGAACGGAGTTGTCCAGGTTGTCGACGACGGTTACGAGGTAGCCCTCCTTCAGGAGCTGGAGCACGGTGTGCGTGCCGATGAAGCCCGCGCCACCGGTCACGAGGATGCTCCTCTGCGCCTCAGGCTGCGTCTCTCCGGTTGCCGACGGCGGCGCCATCGGCGAGAAGCGCTCGAGAAATCGAGGCACGGAGTGGCCCGAAGGAGCTCTTATAGAGATGAGTGGAACCAGATAAGCACTCGTTGAACCCGCGGAGTATCAAATAAGGAATGTAGCCACATCGCCATTTTCCTTGACTCGAAACTCGTCGACCCATCAATTTACCACCCACTAGTTTCGGAAATAACTAATAAGAATCAACAACAGCCACGGCGTGTAGGCAACAAATTGAGTATCTATAGCACCTGCTATTAAACGGTTGCCGTTCCTCCTGCACACTTTTGTGCTGTTCATTACAGGTGTGAGAACGAAAGCTGTGGGGATCTTCTCCAAATCTACTTTTAAAGAGAGATTGAAATCCTCAAATTGATCCATATTCTCCGTCCAATTTTGCTAGTGCTTGATGGATTGCGACTTGGAGGATTCATATCTTGGAAGGAATCCCTTGAGAGGGATTTTTAACGGCAATAGATGGATCATGGATTTGCAGCTTACAATTATTAAGAATCCCTTTCAAAGATGATTAAAATATTAACTTATATATATATATAATTAATTAATTAATTAATTAATTAAAAATTAATATATAAAATATGAATCTTAATTTGATTTTACTTTAATAAAAATATTTTCAAATTATTTGTTAGAATTAGCATGTAATATTGTAGTGCTAACTTAATTTTTAATTAAATAAAATTTAAGTATTTAAAACTCATATTAGATTTGATGGGGTCACTAAGTCTCTTCAGGAATAATATTTATGAATAGTCACGATCAAAATTTAGTTCTTATCAAATTTATAAATGAACAAAGAAGTTTTTAAAATGGATAAACAAATTTATAATATCAAACTTACAATCAACTAAATAAATTTATAAATATAAAATTTTTAAATAATCAGACAAGTCATAATTTCTAGTTTGGTAATATTTAAATAAATCAAGTTTAAATTCATAAATAAAAATCAAATTAAATTTAAATAATCATTTCAATAAATTCATTTTAGATTCGACTTGATTATCAGGATGAATCTTGCTTAGAATTATTCTAGGCTTTAGCTAACCTATTTTTTTTTTATTGTTTGTGTAAATTTTTTATTTAGCCCATTAACACTCATCTCTTTCACACCCAAAGTCTAGCCCCACCCCTTCCTCATTAAGTTCAAGCCCCTTCCAACTCTAATTCCGAGATCGGCTACCTAATTAAATAAATTTAAACAATACAAACCTCGATTCAACTCATTTAAAGTCTTACATACTACACGTGATCTTAGCTAAAATTTTAAGAAAGATATGAGTTTCTTCTTATATTGTGCCATAGTTTGCAAAATCTCAATCCTGAATAGTGCGTGATCATTTTTTATAATGGAATCGAAGCAGGACAAATGGGATCAGAGCAAGATCAATCGAAGTTTTGAGAGGTCATAATGTTTTACTCGGATTGAACCACATGACCTATAATATATCAAATCGAAATATGTTCAGTGATCTGTAGTTAGTTATCGAGTGAAACTCGTAACATCCCAGTTTCAGATCCAAAAAAACATCGTTTAAAGCATTTTTAGAGGCTCGAAAGATTTTTAGTATTTTTTTATTATCTTTTAGAATTTTTATAATTTAGGTTATTTTCGTCTTTTTAGAGTTAGGGTTCTGAGACTATATAAACATCTATTTAGTTATTTTTGAGTTAGTTTTTGACCAATAATATTCTGCGGAATCAATATGTTTTAGAAAATTGTTTTATTATTATTGTATTAGTAGAAATTTTATACTTCTTCATTTTATGATATGAACAATATAAATATCATTTAGTTTTATTGTACTAGACTGGTAGTTAAATTACCAATTATTATCTACTTATATGCAAATGACCTTTTTAGATTTTTTTTTTCTAATTATTAATCATGTACCATAAAATTTCAAGGATTTTTGATAGGATCATATTATTCTACGATTCAATCCCGATCGATCCGATCCTACATAGGATCATGATTCTATAAACTATGTATTGCACATTCTTTTAAAAGATCCAAATTTCACTCCAGAAGTATCAATGTGGAATTAAAGTTGATCCTACCTAGGAACATCGACGAGTGACTCACTAGTGATTGAGCGTGAATGTTGACTTTGTCATCGATCGCTAGGCAGCAGGAAAAACTTGGGAGGAAGCCCGAGTGTTCCCACCTGAGATAGACTAGGGAAGAGACAGTTAGAATGACGACCAGGGGGTTCCCCGGCGTAATCACTTCGACGCTCAAGTTAGTTGAGGTGGCACGGAAAATATGAACATTAGCTAGGGCAACCTTTTATAGAGTTTGTGGACTCTTCCACGTTATCCATGTGCCCCACTATCTCCGCCCATGTTACTTCATTTACTCTTATTTACTAGGGGTAAATGGCTGTATTTTTCGTATTTTTCGCAGAGTAACGCCCACGTTCTCTGTGTCCATTTCGGAATAACGACTATCGATTTTCAGGAGATACGGGGGATATTATGATCGTGGTATAGGTGGCCGAGGGTTGGGCCGCTGGTAGCCGGGAGTCTTAGGAGACGGAAGTCCAGGGAGACCGGAGTCTCAGGAGATGAGAGACTGTTAGTAGACAGGAGTCTCAGGAGACGGGAGTCGCAAGAGACGAAAGACGGGAGTCCCGGGAGATGAGAGTTGCAGGAGACGGAAAGCTCAGGAGCCGGGAGTCTAAGGAGATGAGAGTCCCAGGAGACGGAAGATTGTTGGTCAACTCGCTGGCAAGCCCAGATGCCTGAGCCGCCTAATTTGAAGAACCACCATTTGAAGTTGGGTTTCTTTCAGGCTTCCAAAAAAATAAAGAACTTGAAATTTGATAGCAGCTCGTTGCTTGAGGAGAGGCTGCTACATTTGTTTGGGCTGAGTCCAATCTAGACTTCCCTACGTGCTTCCTTTGGTAAGATTTTGTATCTCGCATACTTTTGGCATCTAACTGAAAGTTTTCATTTTGTGTAGACGACACCATGTTGTAAGCAACAATTAATAAGGCAAGACTTCCTCCAGTAGAAGATTTGGAGGCGCACCTGGTCGAGATCGTCGACCAAACTGAAGAGGATGCACGTCATCAGGAGGGGACCTTACGTGTCAAAGCATTGATCCCAATAGGGGTGACCGCCCCTTTGGCTGCAGTCCCGCCCCCCC
>JBBUKS010101199.1:0-49205 GCA_038050645.1 Hedychium gardnerianum
ATAGAGTGCAACCGCGTCAGGAGTCCATGGATTAATCATCTTCCTTATTAGTAGTCTCGATCGGCCCAAAAGAGAGGTTGGTAGTCTTATTTTCTTCTCATCATAGTCCGAAGGGAAACAAAGTCGTATCGAAAAACATAAATTGATCGTGTTGCTGGATGCTCCTGCATCAGTGACCTAGTTGACAATGTTGTTGATAAGGAGAAACAGTTGCTGAGAGTGCATGGGAACATGTAGGAGTAATAGAATCCAGATAGTATAGGCCATCACGCTCATGTCCTCCACCAATCATCCTCTTCGTTTGCAGGTCTTGAAAAATATAATAGGATGGATAAAATGATACAATTGTGAGTTTTTGTGAGTCCTCTTATGGACAGTAAACTAACAGGAAATTTAGACGTGAAAAGAATATTATCGAGAGTGATATTTGTAGTAGGCTTGACAATACCTATTCTCGTAATCGGAGAATAGGTACCATTGGCTAGACGGACAGGAGATAAAGCTGAGGAAACAAAAGAGGAAGAGAGGACAAACTTGTTACTAGTAATATGGGCAGAATCACCGGAATCCAACATCCAAGACTTATCATGAGATATAGCAAACGCACGAGGCAGCAGTGGCAGAAGGAATGCTAGTAGAAGAACGAAGCAATTTCTCATAGTCAGTACAAGAAACAGAGACCATATCATCGTTTGGTGATGGTTCGGTAGATGCACTGTTAGCCCAATCAGGCTTACCAAACTTCGCCCAACACTTCTTGGAGGCATGGTTGGAACGACGACAGTGAACACATGAACGGCGACCCTTACCGCGACCACCATTACGGCCCTGAGAGGACCCCCAACCACGAGTAGCTATAGTCGAAGTGTCGGAAGATGGGGAATAACCGACGTCAGAACGACCCGTAGTCACACGAAGAACCCGAGACAGAGCATTCGATATCATGGGAATATTATCACTTGCCAGCAAATTATCCCTATCCGGCTGTAGAGTGGAATCTAAACCGGATAGGAACTTTGCGACCAAGAATTCTTCCCACTAATTCTTTCGAGTTTGAGCGTCACAAGAGAGAGGATGGTATAATAGAATTTCATTGGTAGCTCCCTAAGAGTAGCAAAGTAGTTACTAACAAACTAACCGTCTTGGCGAAGAGCGAAGAGCGAAGAGTTTTTCATATAATTCGAAAATACGAGAAACATTCTTGTCATTAGAATACATACCCTATAATGCATCCCACATCTCTTTGGCAGTTTCCACGAACATAACATTAGTGCTCACGGATTCCTCCATGTTGTTGAGGAGCCAAGTCATAATAGAACAGTCGTCCGAAATCCAATCTGAATATTTCGGATCTTGAAGGTCAGGAGGGCCGGACAAAATATGTTCCTTCTTTTTGTGAGACCCTAGGAATAGTTCAAACGAGCATGACCGCAAGAGATAGTTGGTTCCATTCAATTTAATAGTGGTAGCCAAATTGGGTTTAGAATCTGAAGACTTCATCTTAGGAGAAATTCAAGGACATAAACCTGAGTAGTAGTAGATTAGAACAGCGCCATCCCCTCCTCCGGCGATCCAGCAGCACTTGAGATCCAGCAGCCGGTTGAATCAAGAAATTCCAATGCTTACTCCAACTGTGTGAGATCGAGTAGATGAGATGAGGCCGAAAGGAGAGGGCTGGTGGTGGCGCAGCAAAGGGCAGCGCAACAGTATTAGGGTTTCTGGTAGTGGCGGCAGGAAAAAAAAGAAGGTGATTAACCTCGTTCTGATACCATGTAAAAGAGAAAAAGATATATTTTCCATTCACTTTTCTATCAAATACACCGGTATTTATATACATAAGACACCCTATAATTATGCCTATCAATTGTTAATCATAATCAATTACAATCCCTACAATTAAGCTCAATCATAATCCCTACGATTAAGCTAATCAATCAATCACAATCCCTATAATTAAACTACCGTATTCAACAGATAGATCTAATGAAAATCCGATTAATTGGATGTGAATAAAGGGGGAGTCCCATTCTACATGTCATTCCAGAGTTCATATTTTTTGTCTGCCAAGTTACTTCTACATGTTCTAGGATTTTGGCATTTGCATGATCATTTGTTTTGTCTGTTAACCTAGTAGGTATTATCTATATAGAGTGACATCGAAGAATGATTATGTTAGCAGATTTTGTTTTACTAGTTAACCTTTTTTTTTGTTTGGACAGAAATTGGACTTGCACTTACTGCAATATTGTTCAGGTATTCATTCATTGAGTGCCCTTTTTAATCATACCTCCCTAGCTGTTCATTAATGATTAGAAATACTGTTTAGACTGTCTTATTTCCAAACACCTAAAGGTTTTTATGATATAATATCTGCTTTTATTCACTATGTGCATGCCAAAGTTTCTGTTGCTAGGTGTTTAACAATCTCTTTACATAATGCCTTCAAAATGCTTATCTTTCCATTAAACATATGTAATTAGTCATATTGTTCTGAATAGCACTGTTTCAAGCTCCTTTTTGAAGTTTTCCTTTTTGATTTAAGTCCCAAACTCAAGTCTATTGTCTCGTAATATTAACTGTCATTCTTTTTTGTTTTGTTGTTATATTTATTTTCGATTTATTTTTAGGCTAATATCTGGATCGAACTGGTTTAACTTTGTTTTGTTCAATCTGTTTCTTTGAAGCTGATTATATTAGTTTTGGATATAACTGAAGCTTTTTGATGGAAAAGCACTATCAAACCTTTTGTTGCATGAAATAATTATCACTTGTCATTTTTGCTAATGTGAATTTGTTTATGTTTCAATCTGATTCGTATGATCAAAGCTGTTGTTATCAATTTATTCACTTTCTTTCCGTGTGTTTTTAGCATTCAGCACCTTAATAAAATTTTCCAACGTTTGTTGTGTATTTGCAGCCTCCACGGGCAAAGCACTGCCATGATTGTGACAAATGCATCCTTCAATTTGATCATCACTGTGTATGGTTAGGAACTTGTGTTGGGCAAGGAAATCATTGCCGATTTTGGTGAGTCCACCTGTATCATGTTGGAGCATTGACCAACCCTATTTATGATATCCAAAATAAAAGAAATGGAATGTGCTGTCTAAAATCTAATTTGTCTTTGTGAGCAATTAAATCTTCATTTATTATATTTTATTAGGGAGCTACTCCATAGTGAAGCATACAACTCTATGCTCATGAAATTTTTCGGCATTGTTTGCGATTGCCAATCTTGTGCAACTGAATATTGAGACTCTTTGTAGTTGTTCATGATAGAGTTGGGAGATTTAAGTCCTCTAGATAACTTCCACTTACAAAATATTGCTATGGTATTATCTTCTGATTTTAACAATACTTTCCTTTTTGAAGTCAAATACTGGTAAAAGGAGATCCAGATACCTTAGCAATGAATGCATTCATAGTTGCCTCTTCCCCCTCAATCCATCCATCACTTTGTGATTTTCCACCTTGGTTTCAAGGTGATTCCTTATTGTTGTTTAGATTCAGTTTATCATATTTAGTTCTACTATTCATTGTTTACTTAGTTCTTACGTAAATAAACAAAACTAGTGGATACAGTACTAGAACAAAACTAAACATTGTTGCACATGAGAGGGAAGTCATTCATGTTCCTCATTGATTTCAACTTATTTTTGTGGCAAGGGCAAGGGGTAAAGGAGTTCGAACCTTATTCCTCGTAAATTAACAGCTAATTAAGCAAGCTGGTAATTTTAATTTTTATTGACATGTGACTTTGTGCCTTGTGCAAAGCTAAATGGTTGACCAAATCATGTGGTTTCTTTTGTCAACCTGAAGTTCTACTTCCAGCATAAAGTAAATGCAAAACCATTCAATAAATTGTTTCAGTTAGGATATCAAGTTTCTTATCCTAAAGAGTCTTCATCCATTTGGTAGTGACTTATTTCATCAGGTGTTAATCTTTTAAGGTTTCTATATTGGTAAAAATGGATCGTAATCGACAAATCTTTAACTTTGATTTCTTTATGACTTTGCCGTCATCTAGCTGCATTTTGATTTTGACTGTCAGTTTTCTAAGTCTTATGTATGAATGGTTTTCCTTTACAACAAACCATTAGTCTATTATTCATAAGATATGAATCAGCATTGTTATTATACATGTTAAGATAATTCTTCTTTATGTATAAATTTTGCTCATCTTAGTTTTATCTTCGGAGGTCTGTATTTATATCCATGACCTCTCTAGCACTATTTAGCTGTAAATTTTATTTATGTGACTTTTGCATATTGAGATTATCCCACTTGACTAACAAATTGGAATCTCTCATAGGCTTCACAATGGTAGAATTGAGTCTATGAATATATCTTTCTAAATTTGAAACTATGAAAGAGTAAGAATTGGTTCCCCCATAAGACTTCACTGTAACATGTCTAAAATTGTATTATTTATGTGGTTGATTTTTTTGCGTGATTGTCTTGAGTCCTTTTCAAACCTTTGTATTATTCACAATGGTAGAATTGCGTGATTATCTTTTCCTTGTAAAATCAGATCAGTTTGTAAATAGATGACCTTCCATGCTCCTAATGATTATTATAATTGTTTATTGTCTAAACCTTTGTTTGTAAAGTAAAAACTGTGTGCTCTTTTCACATAAATCTACATTTGAAGTCCGTCAATCCTTGATATTTTTTGCACACCTGAAAGGAACTATTTTTTGATATTTGGAATATTTATTGTGTGCTATGTGAACTCACCTTTTCATATTTCACTTGAACAATGACTCTCTTGGTGACAGCTAATTCAATTTTCCATTTTTAGGTGGTACGTTTTTCTAGAAACAATCCTTTGCATATGGACAGTTGTACTATATATCTCATATTTGCGCTCTGAGATTGAGAAGACTTGGTAAGATCTTTCTCGATAATTATTGACTTGTTTATTTGGAATTGTTTTTTGCCCATGTCCTAGGAAACATTGTTTGGCTATCACTGATCTTTTCCACGTTTTTTTTATCAGAAATACAAACACAAGATCATGGTTATGACAACTAATATAACTTTCTGACCCTTTATATATGCACTGGGATGCTAAGAAGTCTGTTTGGAATGACCTTATCAGGTGGAAGGAGTTCATTGTTATGGTGCTTTTAGCTGCGCTTATGTTTTGTCTCATCTTTCTCATCCTGCTGCTCCTCTTCCACAGGTAACATCAGTCGTAATAATTTAAACAGTCTTAGGTTCCTGCCCTATTTTCACGTTATCAAAATGCTTTTATAAATGTTTCATTCTGTCGTCCAAACTTGTCAAAGTTATGTAAGCTATATACTCAATTATGTACCTTAATTAGATTTGAACTTTTAATTGAAACCTGCCCAGATGCAAGTTAAAAAGCTACATTACATTTGTAGTTTCTACTGGATTCATCTTATACAGTGCTCTTCAGACAGGCACCTCACTGAGAATATGTTTTGCTGGTATCTTTCATGCCGTAATTTTAATTCCACCATCACCGTGTATGTGAAGAAACGGAACATTTTACTGGTAACTTGATATGTTTGATTTTGACACTGAAACCACATCCACAAAAACCTCTATATACATGCCTAAGAAAGTTGTTAGCCAGAATTGTTTGGTGTTCAATTTTTTTTCCATCAATTCTATTCGAAGAATTATGTGCTCTTTGAAGGTTTGACTCGCACCTGATCTAGTTACCCTACTAATTTCACTATTTAATTACTTTTTACTCAGCTATTTAGCTTTGACAAATCAGACTACTTATGAGATGGTGAGAAGACGACGCATATTGTACTTTAGGTATCAATTCATCATTCTTTGTACCTCTGCTGATGAGGATTCCATTTTGAAGCACATTACAACTTTTATCTGATTTATAGGGGAATTCCTGAAAAGGTTCATCCATTTAGCAAGGGCATCTGCAAAAACTTGCACACTTTTTGTTGCTCTAGTCACAGCATACGTGATTTCGAAGCTGTACCAACGATGGAGGACATCGAAGCAAGCGCAAGACCTTACACTTGCTCGGACGTCGTCGCGTGTCGGTGTTGTTGATCAAATCCTGGCTTGGCATTGTTTTTGGTCATCAGTTGCAGACGGCTTTTAAACAGCATGTTGTCGATACAAATCAGGTCGAATATGGTCATTTATTTTTTCTTTCAGTAACAGCTTGTTGTATTGTATTTTTGAAGAAAAAAAAAATTAAATTTTCATCAAAGTGAAGTTACATGAAAATTGATCCAGTTAAGTATTTATTGATTGATTGGTGCATCAAAAGTAATTCTTTCATTTATGTAATTTTCCCTCACCAAATGTAATTCTTTTTAAATAAATTAGATCCAGTACAGCCACAAAATTTCAGCACTTATCCTGTTCATATATCAACACTTATCTCTTTCTATTCTCGCAGTTGTTCATAGATCTCAATCAAAAGAAGATAAGGAGCAGGCTTCGCCACCGTACTGTGATGATGCTTGGGTGACGGGTCTTTAATCATTGCTCATGCATGTTATCCTTGATCTTCTCTGTAAGCTTACTCACCTCTACAAACCGACCGTTACTGGACAAGCCAATTTATTTAATGACGTCTACATCTAAACTTCACAACAAATTAGGTTCATAATAAAAAACAGAACACTTTAATATACAAATTTAATCCACGAAGGTTCCTAGTATTGAGCATCATGGTTTATTTATTAGCAGGGTGCTATGCAGGTGTACTAGCTTGTTTCACTAGATTAAATCTAGGTAGATCCTTTCATTAGTCGTTAATCAATCTCAATCAAACCTAGATTAACACAGACCTCTGACCTGGTCTACAGCTTCTTCACATGCTCAACAGTAGAAAAATATGAGATGAGAGACGAGCAGACAGATTTTCTTATATTTTATCATGGCATAAAAACACATCCATCACAAGAACCTGCCTTAAAACCTGCCTTAAAACAAGGAGCAAAAGATAAATAAAAAGGCATGATGACGTCATTTCCAGTCTCGCGTGTCGCAGGGGTCGCACCCTTCCTGGGCGATGTCGTCGATCTGAACCCCCAAGTCGTAGACCGAACCGGTTGTCCAGTCGCTCGGCAGGGCGGCGCTCTGCGCCCAGACCCATTTGCCGTCGTAGCCGGCGGTGACGACCATCCGAAACTGCAGCGGCCCAGCCGGCGCGCGGCTCGTGCTCCACACCGGACCATAATCCCGCTTCATGAACTGCCAATTCGACGCACCGACCTGCCGGTCCAAAGGAAAAGTGTCAGCACAGGTAATCTGAACCGGACCGGTTCGGTTTAGTCGCTGACCCGGGCTACATCAACTCCGACTATGTCCGTTTGGCCTCCCTGGTACACGAACTTGATGGCCAAGTAGTTCGGCCTCCTGCTGTTCTCGTCCACTCTGATCGATAGATTCTTGTTCTCGTAGTCACAAGGGATCCTGCTTCGATTCTTTGATTTAAAACAAAGAGAAAAATGCCTTCAACTTGTTACTGCGAATGGAAAATTCCTATCTAGCTGCCACTACCTCTTGTATTCCACGTCGAGAATGCCGAGCTTGTTGAGTTCTCGCGCCATGCCATTCCTTGCCATGGCCATGAAAGCAGGGCCACTGAGGACGAAGTCTGTGCTGTTGCTCTTGTTGAGGTCCGTCAATGTCACCTTCACTCCTCCTCTGCTACAGATGTTCGTGTTCTTGCATCTCATCTGTTTGATCGATGCACGCCGGAATTAAAAATCCATCTGAAATTCTTTTAAGAGGAATTTTAAAGGGTATTTTTCACCTCCGACCTGGAAACAAGCTCCGCACCCCACGCCGCCTCTGTGAACACTGGGACTCCCTGCCGCCACATAGCCTCCATTGAAGCCCGCCGCCATGGATCCGTATCCACAAGCTCCATCTACGAGATTTTCCAAAACGGAACCTCTAAAAATCGGGGCTTGATCGACACTAGAGCATCAAAATCAAATCTTGGCGGCGGGCGATACCTGCGACGGCGGAAGCAGAGGAGTAGTAAGCTACTTTGGACTGATGCACGCACCTATCGCAGCCTGAAGCGGAGGAAATCAAGAAAAGGAAGAGAAGAGAGAATGGACATAGCTTTTCACTCATGCTCCAGTCCATCTCTGCTGCAATTTGGAAAAGGGAAAGACTGTTCCACAGATGACTTAAAGACGAGGAGAAGAAGAAGAGAAAGGTCGGCTACAAACTTTAATGGCAGTGACAGAAGTCTTCCGTAGAGAGCAAACAGCTGGAGCTACTGTCCCGAGGCAGTGTAAATATATAATGGAGGAACACGAACAGGTGGAGTGAAACCAAAGGAGAGTAATAAAATAAGCTTCAGAAGGCTCGAGTTTGCTTGATGATGAAGTCGGCAGAGTAAGGATGAGGCCGGCAATGAGTGGAGTTGATAAGAACGTAGGGTTGCCTGTGTCAGTGTGACGGCATGGCAAAACTGGAGACGGAAAAGTTAGTTGGATTGAGTAATGAAAGATTTTGTGGATATCACGACAAAACTGGAAAGTGTTTGTCGGCGGCATTTGGGCGAGCACAATGAGGGCCTCCAAACTAAATTCGGCCCAATTTTGACCCACTTCATTTGGAAGAAGCTGGAGGAACCGTGCAAGGTTCTTTGCTGACTGTATTTGGATCTTGGAAATTTAGTCACCTAGTTGAAGAAGATTAAACTCTCTTCCTTTTGACTTTGTATATTAAGCATGTAAGATTTGGCATTGTATATTTAGCATACTTAGCAATCTTACATGCTTCCGTCCCGGATTACATGCCTCGACAGTTTGACATCAATGAGGAAATGAAAGCCATTCTGATTGATTGGCTAATAGAGGTACCAAAGATTCAGTAGACATACTTTTCTATTGCCTTCATTGTTTTGTAATGTGTATTTATTTTGCAATTTTTCCTTTACAGGTCCATTGCAAATTTGAACTAATGGATGAGACAATTTTTCTAACTATGAACATTATGAATAGATTCTTGGAAAGGCAGATAGTTGTCAGAAAGAAACTTCAGCTGGTTGGTGTTACAGCCATGCTTTTTTCCTTGCAAATATGAGAAAGTCTCTGTTTCAGTGGTGCAGGATTTAGTTCTTGTTTCTGTCGGAGAATCAGATCAACGGATGAATCACAGGCGATATAACTATTGCAACGGCAAGATTCCCAAATAGTATCGGTGAGGCTCCAAGTGAGACTAATGGGGGTTCTCTGTTATTCCTGGATAGACAAAAAGGAAATCCTAAGGGTCAGTAGAACTGCAGGGATGGTTCCGACAAGATTCTTCCGACGCTCAAATTAATATAATATAATATAATCTCTTTTTTAGTATGGATTTAGAGTGAGTCTTTTCTTAATATCTCTTCCGGTACTTTTATACTTGATTCTTATCGTCTTTATCCCGTGTTCTCTTAATGACGAAGGTATGAGGGACTGTCTCCCAGTGAGAGCTACGTCCCCTCGTATCTTTTATGTATCTTGTACATGCAGTAGCAGGGAGACACGTGCTCCATCAGAATTCTCAGGGTATGGTCTTTTCCCTGTCCACTGATAATGAGCTTAGACCTTGCGGATCTGGACCTTAAGTAACTTGAGCTTTACCCTGTCAGGGAGTACGGGGACTTGTCTTTGATTTTTTGGGTCCCAACCGGGACTCCTAGTTAAAGAAGGCCCCGCCCCGATTGGAGATATTCCCGGGCAAAGCCTTCTCGGTTGTCAACAACCCCGGACGAAACCTCTTGGCTCCGATTGGAAATGTTCCCGGGCGAAACCTTCCCAGTTGCCAATAGCCCCGGACCAAACCTCTTAGCCTCAATTGGAGATGTTCTCGAGCTAAGCCTTTCCGATTGTCAATAGCCCCGGATGAAGTCTCTTGACCTCGATTGAGAATATTCCCGGGTGAAACTTTCTCGGTTGCTAATAACCCCGGACGAAGCATCTTAACTCCGATTGACCTTCTCTATCCTCTTTATCTTGGGCCCCCAGGAGGCTCACCTTTACCCGCATCAGTTCTCATCTCTGACAGAGCTTACACAAGGGAAGAAATCCTTGAAATGGTAATATACACAGTTTGCTGAACTAGAACATTCAAATGGCTCTTTTGGCTCTTATGCTATATGAATGCAGCTTTTTTCTTTGTGAGCAGGAAATAATGATCCTTAAAACCTTGCAATTCAACATGTCTGTGCCAACTCCTTACTGTATTTGCAATTCTCATGGAACAATCACTTGCATGTTTTCCAAAACCAGCTCAAGCTGCTTTCATTTTTCATCATGGAGCTTTCCCTGGTTGAGTACAAAATGCTAAAGTTCCAACCGTCCTTACTAGCTACTGCAGCAATCTACACTGCACAGTGGGTTATCATCTCATGATTGCTAAGAATTCCTAAGCCAATCCTGAAAAATTCTAATCCTAACATGATTGTATGCACCTCCCGTGAGTGTTCGAGGTTCATGGTAGATTTCAACCAGAATGCAGGAACTGGGAATCTGACTGGAGTCCATAGGAAATACAGCACCTTCCAATATGGATTACACAACAAAGTTAGTACCTGCTCATTATTTGTTAAACACTGATCTTGACATTTCTTGAAACACGTCCAAAGCATACAACGGGGTGAGTGTGTTGCAACAGAAGTTGCAGGAAAATAATTATGCAACTGTGTTCATCCCATATATTTGTTATTTTTTACTTTGGTGGGAGGTAACTTGAGTTGTAACTTTCATTTGACTTAAGTTAAACTCGTGGAAATGAGTTGTTATTTAAAGTTATTTCTTTTAATTAAACTATATTCATTATAATTATTTTTTACTTATATTTTGATGAATTCAAATTTTACATAAATATAAACATATGCTAAAATTTTATGATGAAAATGTTACAAAAACACTTTGTTAAAATTTGATTTTTTTTAATCTTCTTTAATTATCATTGATATGGGAACGAAAGAAAGAAGGAACTCTTTTCTCACTACTTAGTTAGAAGTCAAATAAGGGTGAGAACTAAAAGGGACCGTTGACACTAGATCCTCTAAACATAGCCTACTTAACACTCGGTAGATTTTCACTTAGTCAACTCACCTGACATCGTCCTCATTCAGCTCTTCTCCGGTCAGTCCCATGTGATATGGGGAAAGGAAGAAGCTTACACGGGTTAGAAGTCAAGCAAGGGTAGAAGTCAAAAGGGACTTTTGGCACCCAATCCTCTAAACTCAGCTCACTTGACATTCGGTAGATTTCCACTCAGTCAGCTCACCTGACACGCAACAGATCCTCATTCAGCTCATCTCCAATCAGTCCCACCGACCGACCACTCAGCTCCTCTACCTAAAGAACCAAGTCTTCTAGCTCAACTATCTCAATACCACGTTGGTAACACTAGGATAATAAAATACGTGGAGTAATATGGTTGACATAGCATAACCCCACACGATCAATAAATATAAAATATGAGCGATGTGATAATATGATATGACGGAGATACTAATAGAGATATTGTAATGATATATAGATGAGATGTTTTTCTTATTGAGACATGATGTCTAATTAATAGAGAGAGAATACATTCTCAGTAATATTATAAAAGGAGTCCGTATACACAGGTAAAGGGATGCTTACTCATGCACACACATTACACACCTCTCATTATTGTTCATCTTCATTCTTTCCGGTCGGAGACTGACTTGAACGTAAAAATGACCGAGCCAGAATACCTCTGGCCTTCATTCTAATACTCTTTCACTCTTTCGTTCTTTCTCTCTTTCTTTCCATCTTAGGAGCTCTTCCAATGATCAATCCTTTTAGGGTCTACGACTCAACTAATATCGAAGATAACTTACCGATGACTCATTCTAATAATCATAATTACTTATATTAGAAAAAAAAACAGAACACCCATAATATATAAGTTTTTTTTTGTCACATTAAATTGTCTATATTTCATATATATCAATTTAAATAAACCAAATATAAAACCCATAAATCTAAGTTTGTTATAACTAAGTATCAAAAATAATGAAGTGAATGATTTAGATTTTAAATTTTTTACGTAGTTTCACGGTCAACGGTGAAAAAATACTGCCGAAAGGTGTATATTGTAAAAACTTTCAAAATCTGGGGGGCGCAAGGGAAATTTCCCTGTAGAATTAGAAACCAACCCCTATTTGTCACCAATAGCAACATGCTGAGCTGGTGAAATGGACGGTGGATCCTAGAAAAGAAGTAGTCCCGAGCAGACCCTTCTGACGGTGTGGATTAATTTTAAATTCTAAAAAAGGGACATATACAAATTAATATATTTTAATAGTATTTTAAGCAATGCACGCCTTTCCGGCGATGGAACAAGGAAGATGCCTCGTTTTATTCTCCTCTCCCTTCTTCGACTCTCTCTTCTCCGTTCAAATTGGCTGATCGGCTCGGCAAGGAGAGGCCCGATGAGTTCCTGCTTCCGCGCGGCTGATCGTTTCTAAATTGTCTCATGCCCCTCTTCGATTCGATCGCACTGATCTCGAGAAGTCGGCATCTCCCCTCGCGACCGCACCGGCGTAGGTGAATCTAGGGTTTCTAGTTTGTTTCGATCCCTTCAGGTGCTGATCCAGAGAAGAATCTGCAATTTTTGGGTTCTGTGGATTGGGAATTATTTGGAAGCCCTGGTGCGCGCGGAATCAAACTTATGCAAAAAAGCCGTGAGCTTTTTGGCTGGTTCCTTCCGAGATGAGGATGATCTCTGGTTTCGTCTCTTTGGTGCAGTCGAGTTTCTCACCTCCTGCGTGGGCATCTATTATTGCTGGATTCTTTGTTCTCGTTGTCCTTGCGCTTTCTTCCTTCCTTCTGTTTGAGCACCTTTCGGCTTACAATAACCCCGAGGTTTTCCTTGCATCCCTTCTCCTTGAATTTTTGTAGTTTCTGCTGCTACGTGTCCATGAAATTTTAACATGTTGAGTCTCTCGATCACAGGAGCAGAAGTTTCTAATTGGGGTCGTCTTGATGGTCCCCTGTTATAGCGTTGAATCGGTAAATATTCTATTACTCTTCCTTATAAGATAGTTCTGTTGTAACAATATTGAGGTTTCCTTGTTTCATAAATCGTGGAAGAAGCTCTGGTGGTATTCTGCCAGTTAATGTGAGCCGAAAGAACATAGCTACAAATTTATTTTATATTTTGTTTATGTTATTAACTTGATAATTTGACAACTTTTGAAAACCAATCCTCTGTCAAATACTTATGCTAATTCAATTTATTCATTGTTTTTTAGCTCAAATAGTATAGCTATTGCTTTATCATCTTTTGAGATATGACTAACAGTTCGTTTGTATTGTAGTATGTTTCATTGGTGAATCCATCGCTTAGTGTTGATTGTGGAATATTACGAGACTGCTATGAAGCCTTTGCCATGTACTGTTTTGGAAGATATTTTGTTGCTTGCTTAGGTATGCATCCATCATGTAAGCTTATATAATACAATATTCTCTGGAACTTGATATTTGCAATTTATTGCTGTTTAGAAAACTTGTATAATGCTCTTAATATGCATTTTTAATGTTCTAATTTTTTCCATTTGTGAAATTTATATAGCTGGGTAACAACTAGTTGGCTTATGCATTTTTTAGTTTCTTGGAAGATTGAAAGGACAGGATTTACTGGCTTGTTTTATGTATTTCAATCACTTGAAAGGTTAAAAGGAAAAAAGTATGTTTGAATTGTGACTGGAAATCAATAGAGACTATACTATGGTTCCCTGTGTTGAGATGTTCTAGTGACTTTGAACCCTTGATGGTGAGGAGGCAACTGAAATATATGTGGGTTTCTTGATGAAGGAATATGATTAGGTGTTGATGCTGTAAGACTTATGTGGGCTGTAAAGTGAAGATACATATTGGTTTTATTAACTGAACTCATGAAATAAGTTAAGATTGTTCTAGATTGAAAGTAAGTTCTTAAATAAATTAAAAACAAGCAAGGTCTGGAATAACCTGTGTTTAATTTGGATTTATCCATATTCAATTTGGACACAAGATTCACATCAATAACAATATAAGATTTGTTAAATATTATACGGCATTTTACTGAATTGCCCATGCAGATTTTAGGATTTCTCATATCGCATACTTAACTTTCATAATACCCAAATCACGTAGCATATTTCCGAAATACCCCTCCTCTTTTTTTGTCTGAAACTGGTTGATGAACCTAGAGAATTCCGAATCACTTCAAACCAAAACCAATGTACTCTTGGAAGCCTTCTTAATGTATCCATACCCTCATATCTAAAATTTATAGTATAAATTGAGAAATTTTTAAACTTACAAAGGCTCGATAAAATTTGCCATAAGCTCATTATAAGGCCTAGGACAATGATACTCACTAATCAACCCCACCAATGCGTTCCTCGGACTCCCCCTATTCAAAAAATATCAAATATTTGAATTTTCGGATGGTGTAAGTCCATCGGGCAATTCGGACCTAGAGAAAACCACTTCAGCCAAAACCAATGTACTCTCGGAAACCTCCTTAATATATATATGCCCTCGGTCTGAATTTAAAAGCTTAAATTGAGAGGAGTGAATTTTTGAATGGGTAGAGTAAAAATATAGAGAAATCCCATGATTATTTCGTGAAAGAAACTATTGAATTCAGATCCGTGGGCATAAATACATTAAGGAAGCTTTCAGGAGTACATTAATTTTGGTTTGAAGTGATTCAGAATTCTCTAGGTCCATCAGTTAGTTTTGATTGATTGCGTGAAAGAAAGAGGAGGGGCATTTGGAGTATGCTACGTGATTTGGGTATTATAAAAGTTAGGTACGCAAAATGAGAAATCTTGAAACCTGCATGCGCGGTTTAGTAAAATGCCGAATATTATATGTATCCTATACATCCACTAAGGTGCCCATTTTCAAGAACCTCCTTATTAGGCTATAAATAAATAACACTGAATTACTCCCAGGGTAATGCTTTAAAGTAAACAAGATTATACATGAATTCTATACAATGATGTTTCAATCAAAACATTTTTGGAAGGGTTAAATGTGGGATTGTCTGTTCCATGGGACCTTGCTAGGGAGTTTCTAAAAATGGGGACCTTTGTTTGGTTGTGTGGAACAAGAGAGGCCTTTTCTGGACATTTGCCCTTTC
Source organism: Hedychium gardnerianum (assembly GCA_038050645.1). Taxonomy (NCBI): domain Eukaryota; kingdom Viridiplantae; phylum Streptophyta; class Magnoliopsida; order Zingiberales; family Zingiberaceae; genus Hedychium; species Hedychium gardnerianum. The sequence continues at coordinate 15,133 of JBBUKS010101199.1, forward strand.
CTTCAGTTTCATTAAGAATGTTGCTATTGGTTATAATTGCATAATCTTTCCTTTGGAAAGGTTGCAGAATGGAGAACAATTTTTTTTTTCCTTTTGCTCTACTTTCACATTCTTTTCATTTGTAAATTGTACTATATTGCCCTTAAATGTTTATATATCGTAGGCATCCTTGGAATCCTGAACCGTGATTTGGTTTCTTAATTATTTATTTGCATATGCTGAGTGTGCAAGCTAATAAAAATCTCTTATCTAGAACTTCGCTCCTTATTTTCTTTCTCTTATGACAGATCATATCTTCTATCTTCACTGTGCACTTCTTGATAATCAAATTAACTAAGCTTTACTGGTTTAGGTGGAGAAGAGAGGACAGTTGAGTTTATGGAGAGGGAAGGTGCTTCTTCTGCAAACACTCCTCTCCTGGGTCATGTTTCTGAGAAGGGTGTCATTCATCACCATTTTCCAATGAATCATTTCTTGAAACCTTGGAGAGTTGGAAACTGGTTTTACCAGGTTATAAAATTTGGAATCTTCCAATATGTAAGCACTGATGCTAGAAACTCTAGTGGTTTTATTGATTTGAACAAATTCTTACACTGTTTTTTTTTTTGTTTCCCCAGATGATAATAAAGACTATCACAGCAATTTTGTCCGTGATTTTTGAAAGTTTTGGTGTATACTGTGAAGGAGAATTCAAGTTGGGATGCGGGTAGGTCAAGTTTGGTGTGCTGACATTGTGATATTTTCTTGCTTGTTGAGATGAGTTGTGAATTGGACCATGCCAAAAGAACAGTAGAGGTCATGCCATGAACAAGAAAAAGATGGTTTATTTACTTGAAGAGAAATGGGAGGGAAAAACAAGTACTAGTGTTTCATCCTTTCCTTTTCTCATTCCATATCTCCTTTCTTTCTCTCATTCCATATTTTTCTAAAAACAAGCCCTACTAGGGAAGAGAAGGAGAGAAGAGAAAGAGGAGGGAAAGGGAAAATAAATATTCTTAAACAATGCCAATTGGGTTGGTTTTGTGTTTCCTCATACGACTAGTGATGCCAATAGGTGTGTGCATAGGTTTGGGATAGACATGACCCATTTGGGCTTAGGTCGTGCTAGGTCTGAAGTGGCTCAAAATGGATTCTGCTGGGCATGGCTTGATGGATAACCTTGGCCTAGGCCCTAGCATGAGCCCTGGCTTGGTTGTCCTATGTTGGCACCCAATTTGATTGGCTAAGCTAGGATGTCTTCAATTAAAAAAGTAAAAAAAATTTAAAAATTAAAATTCAAGCATTGAGATGGTGAAAATAGACTATATAATAAAGAAAACACATTATTCCAAAACATTTAGAAACTAGAATTTGGGTGAAGTTCTTCCATCTTGTAAGCAAATGAACAACACCTACTAGTGTGTTACCATGTACAATGAAAAATAATACTCAATGTTAATCTTTTTCCTTGGTGGAAATCCAATGATATTATAATTCCATTTATGATGCATGATCTTAGTATTGATTTGATCTTATTCCCATACATTGAAATTCCATGAATTGATTTCAAATGGATGGTCAAACCTTAGTCAAGGTTGGCCAACTCTGGTCACTATTCTACAAAACAAGAGGAAAATTAGATTAAAAGGAAATAAAAAATATTCAAATGCTTAAAATAATAGAAATATAAAAACCATAAAATATAACTTTCTTCATCAAAGATATAAGAATGAGCTTTAGAAAGTGAAATTTGAAATTGGATGAGGGGGATGGAATGAGTTTTTGGAATTGAGGATGAACAAAAAATGAGGTTTGGAATTGGATGAGGATCAGAGATTGAGGGGTGGGTTAGTTATAACTTATAAGAAACTTTAATATTTAGAGAGTGTGAATAAAATTTGTTTATTCAATAAAATTTAAGGCTCACTCTTTTAAGTTTCAGGTACCCTTACATGGCAGCTGTTCTCAATTTCAGTCAATATTGGGCACTGTACTGTTTAGTTCAATTTTACACTGCTATTAAGGATGAGTTGGCTTACATAAAGCCGCTGGCAAAGTTCCTCGTATTCAAATCCATTGTGTTCCTGACTTGGTGGCAAGGTGTTACAATTGCACTTCTATATACATTGGGCTTGCTCAAGAGTCCTATCGCTCAAGGCCTGCAACTCAGATCAAGCATCCAGGATTTCTTCATATGTATAGAGGTACTGTAGACTTCTAGATAGACTGCAAAGTTTTAGTGGTAGGCAAGACTATAGTGGTATCTTCTGCTTATGTTTCTTTTGATATTCTTCTGTTTGACTTCTTTCTTCTGAGATTGTCTTGATTTCTATAGCAGCATTCTTCATTCTATGTGATTTTTTCTTCAGCATTCTCTGCATGCTTGTTTAGTGAAATTCATCCATTCGTTGTCAAACTGAAGTACTATTTTCTTCATTCTCTCTTAGTGAGATTTTTGTGCTGGTGAGAATTTTCTATGGTTTAGGAGTCATCTACTTTTAAAGTTTTAGCATTATTTGTCTGTTCTTCCAGTACAGATGGCAATAGCTTCCATAGTTCATCTTTATGTTTTCCCTGCCAAACCATATGAGCTATTGGGTGGCCAGTTACCTAGAAATGTTTCAGTACTTGGAGATTATGCCTCTGCCGACTGTCCTGTTGACCCTGATGAAGTTAAGGAGTGTACACGACCTACAAAACTGAGGCTCCCTCAGCCTGATACCAGTATCAAAGCTGCTACAAATATTAAAGAAAGTGTACGAGATATCGTTGTTGGTGGTGGCGGACATGTACGTTCTTCCAATCCACTCTTTTGTGCTAAATCATTAGAATAGCCATTCTATGGTGTATATATCATGCTTTATCTACCACCAGATGTTTTCAGCAGTTTTGGAATATCTAATTGCATTATAACAATCAGAGATTTTAGGAATTACTGAAGCTAATTAAGCTTGGAGTTAGATGAAGCCAGGTATGATCTTGTGAGATGCATGTACCTTGTCACCAAGGCGATTAAAAACAATAGTGCATCTAGTGTCCTTGCTAGGATGCGTTATCTATCACATCCATTACCTAGTTAGAGCTAACACATTTCCTTATTGACCTATAATTGCAGTTCTCCCTGCAATAGTTTATTGACGATATGTATTCATTCGGCATTTTTCTTCCCTTGCAGATTGTAAATGATTTCAAGTTCACTGTAAACCGTGCTGTGGAGCCCGTGGAGAAGACCTTTACCAAATTCAATGAGAAGCTTCACCGGATCTCACAGAACATTAAAAAAGATAGACGGAAATCTAGGGATGACAGTAGCATCTTATCACAACCCAGGAGGGAGATCCTGGGAATAGACGATCCTCTGTTGAACGGAGCTTCTAGCGATAGTGGGGCTACCAGAGGAAGAAGACACCAAAAGAAATTGGTTTCTGCCAATGAAAGTGGGGGAGAAAGTATTGAACAATCTCCTGGTGTATTCAAGATTCAAGGCCACAGGTGGGTTATAAAGGACTAGACATCACCGGTGGCTGCCAGGATTCGTTGTGAATTGGTGTTGTTTCGGTTCCTTCATAAACCAGTGGCTGCAAGGATGTTGATTATGTTTCAAAGCATAATTCAGCAGATAAGTGATCCTTTGAAAGGAAAGTTTTTTTTTTTTTTTTTTCCATTTGTAAATTGTATTTAGTGAAAGCCAAAGCAAATAACGTTTATAGGATAAACTCTAGTCTGAACACTTTGTACCTCGACTTCACTTTAGTAAAGGCCAAAGAAATAGAGAAACTCCAGGTCGAACATTTTGTACCTGTGTTTCCACAGATTATGTTGATTCATTATTTTCTTTCATTGATAGAACTAAGCTAAGGTAGCTTCAGTCCATAATACAAAATTGAACATTTACAGATTGTATCCTATAAAAACATCTTGAATTTCAGTATTAAAAAAAGCCTGTTTTTTCTTCTGCTGAACGGGAACGAGTTCTTGTTCTTGGCATTCGAAATTGCAAGAAGGGATTAGCCACACAATCTAGCAAGAGCAATGCAAGGAAGGTGCCAGTTGAGAGCGAAGGAGAGAGAAGGTTATTCGCTGGAGATGGTTTTGCGGAGGCGCCGTCGACCCGACCGGCGAGTGGCACCGGCGTCGAAGGCTCTCTCCGTCGCCGCGCTCCTCCTCCTCCTCCTCCTCGCCTTGTGGTCCCTCTTCGACCGCCACCGCCCACCCCGTCGCTCCAACTCCTCCTCCTTCCAGTTCCCGGTACGTACGCTCGTCGAACCCCCCTCGTTAATTTGGCCGGTTTCTTGTCGTCGAAACGCCTCGTTCTCGGACAATCCTGAGTTGGTTTCCGCGATCGACCTTTGGGCTTCCGAGACGTCCAAAGATTTCTACGGGTGCAGCAATGCCAGCAGTGGATTCTCACGTAGGCATATTCCTCATGGCTGCTTCTTTCTCTCATGAGACGCCAAATTAACCAACTGTCGTCGCTTTCATTCTACAGCTGCAGGCGAGAACACACTTCCCCATAGGTATTTGGTGATCGCTACTAGCGGAGGTCTGAATCAACAAAGAACAGGGGTCAGTCAATGCGCGATCATCTTTTTCTTTCTTACTGCTTCAATATTTGTTTTCCTTAAAGCCCCTCTGCAATCTGCAATTGCAGATCATAGATGCTGTTGTCACAGCTAGACTTTTGAGAGCGACCCTTATCGTTCCTATCCTGGATCAGACATCTTTCTGGGCGGATTCGAGGTCAGTCAGTCAAACACCGATGATGAGCATTCCAAATAGTTAAAAACTCCAATATCGTCGATCGTATGTACTATTGCAAGAACCATATATACTTTGCAGCAATTTCAGTGAGATTTTTGATGTCGACTGGTTCATCAACTCTCTGTCCCATGATGTCAAGGTTATCAAACAACTCCCCGAAAATGACGGCGAGGGCATTTGGAGTCCTCATACGATGCGTGTTCCCAGAAAGTGCTCCTCAATTTGCTATCAGACTCGAGTTCTACCTGTGTTTATGAAGAAGAACGTGAGTTATTCAGAACTGGATGATAGTGACAAGTGAACTGATTCTTCATGGCTGCTGTACGACTAACTAGAATATAATGAATGTTTTTGCCACGATGCAGGTTGTTAAACTTACAAAATTTGATTATCGGCTTGCGAACCAGTTGGAGACAGATCTTCAGAAGTTGAGATGCCGAGTGAACTATCATAGCTTGAAATTCACAGACCAGATACAAAATATGGGCGACAAACTGATCCATAGGATGAAAGCTAAAAGCAACCACTTCATTGCTCTTCACTTGAGGTTTGAAGCAGATATGCTTGCCTTCTCTGGATGCTATTACGGAGGAGGAGAGAAAGAAAGAACTGAACTGGGCGCAGTACGCAAGCGATGGAAAACGTTACGCGTAAGGAATCGATTTGCATCTCGATCGATCTGAATGAACTGTAAGAATATTAATACTTGCTGTTTATTACAATTTCAGGCAAGCAATCCCGAAAAGGAACGCAGGCACGGGAAATGCCCGCTCAAGCCTGAAGAGGTCGGGCTCATGCTCAAGGCATTGGGCTTCGGAAGGGATGCTCATCTCTACTTGGCTTCCGGCGAGATCTATGGCGGAGCAGCAAGGCTGGCACCTCTCCAGGCACTGTTCCCCAACCTTCACTCCAAAGAAACCTTAACGACCAAAGAAGAGCTGGCGCCGTTCTCGTCGCACTCGTCCCGAATGGCGGCGCTCGATTTCATTGTTTGCGACGGCAGCAGCGTATTCGTGGCCAACAACAACGGCAACATGGCCAAGATACTGGCCGGTCGAAGGTGCATGGATCGACATGCATGCTCTCGCTCACAATTGTGTCGATCATGTATTAGTTGAACAAAGATGCTCTCTAACCTCGATTCATTGATTGATACAGGAGATATTTCGGGCACAAGAGGACGATAAGGCCAAACGCTAAGAAGCTGCACACTCTGTTTCTGAACATAACTGACATGCCATGGGAAACGTTCTCATCGAGAGTTCGTGCGTTCCAGAAAGGTTTCATGGGAGAGCCAAACGAGGACACAATTGGTAGAGAAGGAGAAGGAGGAGGAGGAGGAGGATTCCATGAAAATCCTTCAGCGTGCATATGCGAGAGTGGAAAGAGGAAGGGAAACAGTAGCTCTAGGGAGGTGACGGGTTACTTTTCAGGAGGAGACAAGAATTTAGGGTGGACGGATTTGGATGACGAGGAAACTGAGAGTCCCTCCAATGGCACAGAATTGGATTATCATGAACTGAGCTAGAAACAAATACTATGTAGGGGGAGAAAGCTTGTCCATGAAGGAAGTTATCGTACGTAATTATGCTTCTTGATTAAAACATTCAATTTCTGTGATTTTTTTTCCCCTTCTGTTTGATCCTTAATTTTGAATTCGGCAAATATGATGTTCACATTACCTAAAAGGGATAGTCATTAAAAATGTTTTATGTTTCTATTTAAGACGAAATGGAATTTGCCTGCAAAACAAAGGAATTAAATAAATCCAAATACGATGGGCGATTTAGGAATAACTCGTGATTGCGCGCGCACAATATAAAGAAGTAAGGAAAAAGTCAAGAGGACCTCTGTTTTTTTTCTTCAATCAGCCAGAAAACGTCATATTTTGATTTTTAATCAAAAGCACATTTTAAATCGTTCAAACGAATTATAATAATTATAATTTTCGATTTTATAATTGTTACCATATGAATTCACACTATTGTAATAACAGTCATAAAATTGTAGATTTCACAATTGTTATAATACGAATTTGATCTGCTCATTTAATATTCATGTTATAATAATTTTGAAATCATAGTTATTATAATTGTTATAACAGTTATAAAACAATAATTACTACATGTGGATTTGACTTGCTCACTTAATATTCAAGTTTTAATAGCTACGAAAATGAAACCGCTGTAACACAGATTGTGACTTACTCATTTAGTATTCACGTTGTAGTAATTATAAAATTATAACTGTTACAACACGGATTGTGACTTACTCATTTAACATTCACGTTGTATCAATTATAAAATTATAGCTACTACAACACAGTTTGCGACTTACTCATTTAACATTCACGTTGAAGTAATCATAAAATTATAACTGCTATAACGCGGATTATGATTTACTCATTTAATATTCACATTGTAATAACGGATGATGACTTATTCATTTAACATTCATATTATAGTAATTATAAAATTATAATTGTTATTTAATATTTATATTATAATAATTATAATTTCATAGTTATTATAATACACTTGATCAATTTAAAAATTAGATGAGAAATAATAATATTGAATAGTATGAAAAATATTTAGATAATTATATATTAAAAAATAATATATCTAACTAATTCTAAGATGATCGATTTAGTTCCATGAAAAAAATAATATATCTAGTTAGTCCTGAGATGATTGATTTGATTTCATAAAATTTTTTTATCAATCAAAAAAATAATATATCCAATTAATCCGGAGTGATTAGAATTTTTATTTTTATTTTAATTCATAAATTTTATTTATCGATGGTCGTAATAAATCAAAAATACAAACGATACGTAATTATATACGACGGAAAAGTGAAATGATGAGCTCTTTTAATAAAAAAATTAAAATGGAGGCCCGATGATTTAGAAAAAAAAAGGATGCCTTCGGAATAGAAGGAACCCTAACGTCGCTTATTAGGTTGCACCAGCCGTGCCCCCAATCCTTCATTCACTCTCCGTCTCCTCCTTCCCAATCCGGATTCTCCGGCGGACTCACTCCCTAGAAAAAGGCGATCTTTTGTAGGTGGACGGGCTTCTTCTCCTGAGCAACCTCTTCTCCTCCGTATCTCCGATCCTAGTTTCCCAATTCGCTGCCTTTCTTGTGCCCTTTTTTTTCCTGTCCTTTTTTTCAGCTGCGGCGATCGACAAAAGGAGAAGAAAAATGCATCTCACGCTCGAGTTCGGGTAAACCTCTTCCTCCTCTTGTCTAACTTTTACATCGTCGTAGTTCGGACCGTTATTATTCTCGCGGCACTTCAGCGGCGGCCTTGATCTGCTCTGCCAATCCATCAAGATCCACAGCGTGGACGTCAATCCAAAACCCGGAGAGGAGAAGGTAACATGAAATCGCCTCCGATTGTATCCTCCCTGTTTAGATTACAACTCGCGATCATCTCGGCGTCCTCTCCCGCAGTTATTGATGCGTGACCTCTTGTCCTGGGTTAAGTCGAATCTGATTAAGGAGCGGCCTGAGATGTTCATGAAAGGGGACACGGTGTACGCATGTTATCTTCTAAGCTGTTCGATTTGCAGTTCTTGCCTTCGTGATATTAATCGTGTAAAGTTTCGTTTTTGATGACTTTGTTTTCGAGTTTCTGATGGATTTCAGGTTTTTGGGCGTGCAGGAGACCTGGAGTGTTGGTTCTCATAAACGATTGCGACTGGGAACTTTGTGGTGGCATCGACACTGCGCTGGAAGAGAAGGACGTAGTGGTGTTCATTTCTACCTTGCATGGTGGTTGAGCATCAAGCCTGCAGGTAGAGAAATCTTTAAATCGATTCTGTATGAACACAATGTTCTTTGTAACGCTCTCTAATATCTGCAGTCGAGTGAAGGTTTTCTGGTTCAATTTTTCTTCTTGTTCTTCAGTAAGAGAACAAATCTTGGGGATCGTCTTTAATATGATTTCTCTCTTTCTTGGGACCATTCTTCGATTGTTCATCACTCAAGTTGTTGAAATCTTATAGATTCCGCTTCTTTATTTTTTGTTTTGTTTTGTTTTATGTTAAAAAGATGACGATTCACCCAATTGCATTAGAAAGGAATGAGCTTTGCACTTACCCCTGTTTCAGTTTGCAAAAAACTGCAGTTAAAATATGCATCTGTGTCAACCTCTTCTTCATCATCGCAACTCTTTTCTTCTTCAACCTTATCATTCTGCTCTTGTGGCATCTCCTCCTGGACTCTCAACCTTATCATGTCTGACAGAGAGACGTGATCAACTTGTCATGCGTTGGAATTCTCACTTCCATGAAGAACAGTTGCTGACATTCATGTATCTTAGACTCTTAAAAGAGTTTTTCTATAAGTAATAAGATGCACTCCATACTCTTTCTATTAGTAGAGCGGTTGATGAGTAAGTGTGAACAAAAAATTTGATTAAATTGAATAAATTGATCGAATAGATTGAATTTAAAAATTTAGTTCGTTTTTTTTTTTGAAAATTTATTTTTTTTAAAAAAAATAATTAATTTGATTTAGTTTCGATTTTAAAATTTTTTATTTAATTAAATCTACATCGAATAAATCAAATTTTCATATCCTAATTTTTATATCGAAAATTAAATTTTTATTAAATCGAATTAAATTTTTAAGTTTTAATTAAAATATTTGATTAATTTGATTAAATTGATATTTTTTTTGATTCGATTTAATTTTATTTTGATTCGATTTTAATCAAATATTCATTCTAAAAAATGGCGCGCTGTGAATTGTACTATCATCCAGTGTAGATTATTAGGCGCACAGCCAACGATAAGGTTGGGCACGGTACCGAGCCGGGCTGTGTTCGACCAGGCCCAGGCTCAAGCCCAGGCCCAGTGAAGGTGGCAATATATATATTCTCACATTAATTCTAGACATGCTCGTTCCTGTGGTCCGCGATCCACATTAGGTAATACGGTTTACGCGTCGCAGCCTCACCTGGACGCTTTCGCTTGGCTGCTGTTGCTGTCTCTGTTAAACGAGAGGCGCGAGAATTGCTAACGTATTTTCCGACTCTCTCACGCTTCTTTAGGGTTACTGGATTTCGATCAGCATGACTGGAAGCGGCCGGAGCTATCAGGCCTAGCGAAAGATTGCTGCTCTCTCCCTTGATTTCGTTTCTTCGATCGTAGAGATGGCTGCTTCGAGCCTGGCGACCCCCGGCGCTGCCTCGAGCGCCGACCCCACCCCGCTGCTCGGCATCCGCAACGGCGGCCGCCGATCCGGCCGGGGTTGGGGCCTTCTCCACGCCGCTCGGTTCCTCCGACGAGCGAGTAGCCGGCGCATGATGCGGGAGCCGTCGATGATGGTGCGGGAGACGGCGGCGGCGCATCTGGAGGAGCGGCAGAGCGACTGGGCCTACTCCAAGCCCGTGGTCTCGCTCGATATCCTGTGGAACCTCGCCTTTGTGGGCGTTGGCGTCGGGGTGTTGGTCATGAGCAAGGATGAGACGCCGTCGATGCCTCTTCGGTTGTGGATCGTCGGGTACGCGCTACAGTGCATACTGCATATGGTTTGTGTGTGTATCGAGTATAGGCGTAGGCAGATTCCCGAGGGGGTTCACCTGGACGAGGAAGAAGGCGGGAGTGGAAGGACCTCCAACTTAAATTCACCGAGTGCAATAGGAGAGGCTACAGATGATGAGCAGGGTGAGCAAGAAGGCAGTACTAGGTAAGGGCTTACATTCTATTCATCTTGAATGTAACAGTTGATAACATCGGTTTCCCATCAACCTATGAGCATGCATGTTCAATATCCTTTTCTATTTAATCACATTGCCTCATGAACATTCCAATTTCAAGTTACTAATACTCTATCTGTTTTACCTGGAGATTAAAGATTTGTTTCTTGGTTGATATTTATGTTGTAGCAAACTCCAATATAGTGCTAACTCATATTATGATACAAAAAAACAAAAATTTTAGAAAAGAAATAAATGAGTCTCAAACACTGCCCTAAAGAATGTCCCAGTGTGACATTCTGATCCTTCTTCTTAAGGATTGAATAGAATATTCATCAGTGCAACTGAGTTTGAGTACTATAACAAGGAAATCTGCCTCCTGACATTCTAGGAGAGCAAAAGCAAACAAAATAAGTACACGTCTTGTAGAAAGAAAAGAGAAAAATAAAAGAAACATTTGTGACACATGACCACTTAGAATAACCATTATTACGTCATTATTATCCACAAACAAAATTTGACTCCTTCAAGTCTGATTTAATGTCAGAAGCTCCCGCACCCATCTGTTGAATTACCCATGTGATAGTGATCTTAATTATGCTTGGTTGCATGTGTCCAATAAACCCAATACATGTGATAAAAGTGGAGGACTTCAAATAAATGTCCTTTAATAGAATAGGTGTAGACTTACAGTGATGCTGACAAATGGAAAATGCACATAAGATGGTGGGGAACTGCACGTTGAAGTGGTGGAGATATCAAGATGACAAGTATTTTCTAACTAAAAATCACATTCCTATCTAAAAATAAGCTCACCATTCGAACAAATCCACTAAGGCGAGAATTAAAAATCATTATTTCCTTTAAATTGCAGTGCTAGTTTTTGTGATTTGAAATGTCAAAGAATTTGAATTACAAGTTTTAAGTATGCAAAAGGATTTATCATAAAATTTTAGTGGAGAATGTTTTGAGGCTTTGTGAGTTCGAATTTCAAGCAAAGGTTGTAATCCTATTTCATGCTTGAGTTTGGTCCCTAACCAAAACAAGATGTGTTGGTCGTTCTAGTGCTGGTGCTAGTGGGGTGTGATGAGCACAATTCTAGGTAGAGGAGAAGCATGACTAACGAACCCTAGGTGGTGGTGAAGGAGATCTGGGTGGTGGAGGAGGAAGATGTCATGACTTGGAGAAGAGGTAGAGGAGGAAGAAGATGCTCTGCATCAGAAGCAGAAAACATTGGCAGCTCAAGGAAGAGGCAATGAAGGATGAGCGACTGAGGAGCTTTCCGCTTAGCGATTTGAGATGAAGGATGAGCAGGTTTGTCACTTCTCATGATGAAGAATAAGTGAATTTGGAGCTTCTAAAGATTCTAGTGATGAAGGTAGTAGTTCGCTTGCCTGCTTTGCATATCGATAGTTCTATAGCTTTATGTGTGCCAATTTGAGAATTCAACAAAAATAATATACTCGGTAACCTTTTTAGTTGCAAAAGAGTTCATAAACCCAGTATTCTCTAATCAATTACCTCTCATATTATCATCTATTTTTTTTCTAACTCTAAATAATTTCTTCATATTGATGATTGGTGTTGGATTGCCATTCTAACATTTATGAAAGGAAAATGTAGATGATACATGCTCTACAAGAAGTTGTGATTATGGTCTACAGATTTTTCTGCACGAGTACTAAATTTTTTTGTTGTGGATGTGTCGTGTTTGTTTTCATTTCAATAAATGAGTTCTTGTTAAAAATTACAAGCTGCATTTTTCTTGATCCTCCGCCCCTCTATTATGGCAGTTTTGTGAAACATTTGGAGTCTGCAAACACTATGTTCTCATTCATATGGTGGATTATTGGATTTTATTGGGTTTCTGCTGGAGGAAAAGAGCTGACCCATGATGCACCACAACTTTACTGGTTTCTCTATGACATAATTTGTTACCTTTGGTTCTAGAATTGAGTCTAATCTTTTTTTTTTTTTTTATCTTGCAGGCTGTGCATAGTTTTCCTAGCGTTTGATGTATTCTTTGTTGTCTTCTGTGTTGCTTTGGCATGTGTAATTGGTATAGCTGTTTGTTGCTGTCTGCCTTGCATCATTGCAATTTTGTATGCTGTTGCTGATCAGGTGGACTACTTTGAGTGCTAGTGCAATTATTTGTCTTGCTATTATGCAGCAACTGTCTTTCACTTATCTGTCATATTGGACCATTTTTTGGAGATCTCAATTGTTTGATGCTGCCAGTTTGAATGCATGGTTTTTTCATAAGAACTGAACAAAAAACTTTCATCTATGCCTAGCATACTATAGCTCTTTTTGGGAGCTTGAGTGCTTTAGCTTTATCTTTGGTTTCTTTGGTATGTTAATTTCAGTCATCTTTAAGTAATTATTCTTGAATTTAGTTTTATGGATACATTAAAGGGCTTCCATCTTATATTAATTGGCATGTGTTATTTCTGGGCAAATTTTCCATGGGGTGCACCTAGCTTTTCTTTTTCCCTAAATCATGTACCCTATTTTATTTTTTTTCTCCCATATCACATAACTCGTATCTTTGCATACCCACAATACTCATATAGTGTGATTTAGGTAAAAACATGTGGTTGGGAAAAATATAACTTGGTGTATGTATTGTGAAGTTTCTTAATTTAGATGCACTTATTAGGAAATTAGTAGCCAAACACCATGGTTTAGTGATTAATCTTTTTATTCTTTTAAAAAACTTTTGATAGCACAAACCATAGTTGGAAATATCAGCCAATTGTGATACAGATTGGCCGAGTTGGAGTGGGCACATGAGCAAGACTAGAAGATATGTGATGACAAAAAATCAAAACTCATCTGAATTTATGGAATTGGGCAATATTTGTCTTGATGGTTGAATTCTTGTTCAATACGACTAGGAATTGGTCCAACAGAAGCCACTCAATAACTTCAGGTTTAAATTTACTTCTCCACTATCTTTCATACCCATCATTCTTGCTCAAAACTGTATACAACTCTTTGGTTTCTCAAAAATTTTGGCTTCCATTTGCTCACAGTAACAGAGGCGTCCAGTACTAGTCCTGCATGTGATTATGTGAACCCTCGAAACCAAATATACAAATGGCATATTTTGTTATTTTGCCATATGGTTTGTAGAGTTTTGTTATGCATTTTTCATTCCTGAAACAGGAAGGAGCATCCGAAGAAGATATATGTCAACTACCAAAATACAAATTTCGCAAGATTGAAGATTCTGAAAAGCTTGATGAGATATCAGGGCCTTTCAGTGGAATCATGACCGAGTGTGGAAGTGATCCACCTGTGGAACATGTCCTTTTAGCAGAGGATGCTGTAAGCTTCCAAGCTTGACCATGTCACTTTTTTGGTTGATTCCTTGTTGCTATATTATGTATGAATTAGTTTTAAGGTAAAAATCAGGAGCACAAAACAAATTTGTTACTTAATCATTTACTAATCATAGTGACAGTTGCAAGTGCTGCTGTAAATTACTCTTCCTGTTAAGATGGAGTCATTTTTCATAACATAGAAGCAAGCCGCGGGATAATTAATTTACTACTGCACATTTAAGCTACCCTGATTATGCAATTATTCTGAATCTTTTACTGATATTGATTCTCAACAACTATGCACATAAGAATAAACTCCATATTTTTGCTGAAGACTTGCTCTTGGATCTGTGGGAATTTCTAAAGAATTGTTTCTCGAGAACCCCTTCGTTTTAGATTATGTTTAGCCAACACATTTGTTCGCTGCAATGAAAGTGAGGAGGTTTGGTAATTTTGATATAGCAAGATTCATAAACTGCTTTTATACTTGTACTATCCTTCAAATACCTCTTTAAAAGCTTCAGTTCTGTGCCTATATCATAGCCATTGCTATTTACAGGCATTTTTTTATATGTGCGCGTGTTAAACTGCGGATTTCTGCATCTTGAATCAGTAGCTACGCCATGAGCACTATCTCAGTGCAATAGTACAACTGAGTCTCGAGTCTTGTTAAGTTGTTTCATTTGTTTTCTACCTGCAGGAGTGCTGCATTTGCCTTTCACCGTATGAAGATGGTGTAGAGCTACGTGAACTTCCATGCAACCATCATTTTCACTGTGGCTGCATTGATAAATGGTTGCACATTAATGCCACTTGCCCTCTCTGCAAGTTCAATATTATAAAAGGCAGCAACAACGGAAGGGAGGTGTAGTTGATGCTGATGCCCTGTACTGCTGATTGGAAATGTTGTTGTGTACTGCCTTGCATTTCAGAGGTTTCAAGTTGTGTGATTCAGGAAAAAGAGAGAGAGAGAGAGAGAGAAATGACAACTTTTTCCACCTTACCTTTCGATACCTAATGTTTGATAGAAGAAAGATTGTTGCCAAGAACATGCTTAAATGTAAGTTTTGTGTTCTTCTGTTGGATATTTTCTTTAAAATGTTAGCTTTCAGAGTGTCCACTTTTATAAGTCTGCCTGAAGTGCATTTTGTAATCTCATTCAGTCATATAAAAATATGATTGTTTTTTTTCCGCATCTTGAGTTTGTGAAAATTGTGTCATGTGCTGGAGAATGAGACCATTAGCAGATTAATCAAGCATTATTTGTATTTTTAAATTTACTCGATGGACGAATCCAAAGACATTCATCTCCTGAATTAATTGAATCTGGATATTTGAATTATTAAAAAATAATAATAAAATAAAAAGGTGATCGGTTTGATTTCGGGATCATCATATCCAAAAACAAATTGTTTACTGCCCTTGAATTCTGACTTTTTTTAGAAAAAAAACACTAGTTGCTAGATTAAGTATGTTTTTCTTATGCGTTATTTTATTAAAGGTGTTTTTTAAATACAAAAGTCTACTTAAAAAAGACAGCACAAAAGATCTTGGCATTACAAGTGAGATATACAGCTCAAATAGATGATACATTGAGAAACAATAGATTTTAGACTTAATATGCAAGGGGAAAGGGTAAATTGTTTTCTTTAAAAAAAAACAATGAATACACTTCGAAGGATACGATCTATAAACCACCGAAAAAAACTGGGTAAACAGGTATGTGCTTTATATATGTAGCAAGCAGGAAGTTGAGAAATAATTTGAAAGGAAGCTAACACCTATGCTTATATGTATGTAGCATGCACGAAAATGTATAAAGAAACGATGATGCCGACAAACAATAATGTTGACACCCAAAAGTCCCAACCTTCAAATACAAATAAGTCACGATATCAAGCATGCCATCTAAGAATGCAGGGGAAAAAAACAAGTGTATAATCTTCTCTCAACCCCGTTTGCAAATCTGAAAAACCCCCAAACATGAGATCACCAATCAGCCTCAAAGCTTCCTAGCTGCCTTCATTATGCTTTCATGTTTGATCAGATTGGCTCTCAACAGCATGGCTCTAACGTCTCTCTCAAACTCAACACCAGTTTGTAGGACGCGCTGGAAGGTTGCATTCCTTTGATCAGCATGTCTTGCATAAAGAATTTTGTTGTGTGAATCTATGCGTGCCTGTAGCCAATCAAAATGAACATTGTATTATTATGTTGCAGTTCTAACTCAGTTTATGATGATAAATAAATAAATAGATCAACGTTTACTTGAATTTTGTTCTCGGTGATTAAAGCCTCCAGTTCTTTCTCTAACCCAGCAACACTAGTTTTAAAAGCACCAGCCATTGTATGCAGCTCGACAGAAATGAAAGGAAGAGTGTACTGAATTATGGCTTTGTGGCGAATCTCTGTGTAAAGCATTTCAATATGATCATGCAGATGGATATCCAGTAGTAGATTTGGTTTTAGATTCTCAAGATACTCCAGGCATGATGCATAGTGACTGCAACAGAAGTTGTTTGGTAAATGAGAATAAAACTAAAAGTCCCAAAACTGGCATACTGTAGAATTGTAGAAATACAGCAACACATGCAGTGAGGCTATCCCACAAATCATACAACTACTATCTAATTCCCCAAGCGTTTTTTTGCAGGAAGCGTATGATGATGGTAGGGAAAGAGATAACTGGTTAATTCAGAGAGCCTACAAGTTGCATCTTTAGAACAACAATAAGGCAGCAAGGACAAGACTGATTTATAAATCAATTTACAGATATCATCTAGGGAAATAATATTTCCTTGATGAAGGTAAAACAAGTTCGAAGTTCGAACAAAAGCTCTCATGCTCCATAGCTGGTTTCAGTATACCTTTTCAAAAAGTTACTACTAATTAGCTGTCTGGTGTAAAAAAAAAGAATACCATATAGGCATTTAGCTTGTAAGTTCAAATATCAGTTTTCCTTCAAAACATCAATCCAATAAATAAAGAATTAAAATAATATGCATGTCTATAAATCAACTATACAGCTTAACAAAGAAAGCTCGTTTTCATAAGAAAAGCAAAATCCATGAGTGGATTGCCTTTGCTGGTTCATTGATTCGGATGTGATCCCAGAGGTTGAGTTAAATTCTTGGATACAATGAGTTAAATGAGTGGTCATAGCGAGTTAAATGATGTGTCGAAGCCGTTGTGCCAAGCATACTCTACATATGTTATTATCATCTCGAAATAATAATAATAATAATTATAATGTCATCATTTACTAAACATCAAAATAAAAGCTAACGGAATCATCTAGAGAGATATAAGCTGGATATCCGTACATGGTTATAAAAGATATATATATATATATATATATATATGAAAAAAGATAATGATAATATTCAAGGAAAAAAGACAAATAATTTATAATTTATTTAACTTGTTACCTATATCTGATGATTCAAACAAACTGTTTAGAAGATGCTGCTATCCTTCTCAACCCAGTACAAATATTCTGGACTGCGACTACAAGTTCCTCATCATATAATGCTTACATTTATTCATGAATGGAATTTGATAGGAAATAGAATTTCTATTCCAAGGAAAGTTGATACAGAAGAGAATTGAAATATATAGTGTTTAATTTGGTTATGGAATGAAATAAATGGATCATTTTAATTCCTATGTTTGGTTGGTAAGAATGTCATCAATAATAGATGAGAAATAAATCTCCATGATAAAATATCCCTCCCAATAATAAATAATCATTCGCCCAGCTTGTGCAGCTATCACCTCCCATCAAACCCATTCAAAGTATGTGCTTTTCTTAGAGAATTTAGAGTAAGGAATTCTTTATAAGGAAAGGATAAGAAGGATATTTAGAGACCGACAATTTTGTCAGAAATGGTGTTCTCAGTTTATTAAGAAATACAAAGGAAAAGAATATATATTCATGTAATAATAGTCCAGTAGTTCAGTTGAAAATGGAGCTGGCCATCAAATTCAGCAAGAGTGGTCTAGTTTATACTCGGAGAGATGGTTTACAAGGCTTGGAAATTCTTTGGATGCAGAACTGTGTGGCTATCTATCACACAGTGGATTTTTTGATTGCCACCATGGCCTGCAAACACCTTTCCTGAGCGGGGGAAAAATACCTTGATCAATAGTGTGTTAACAACCATCCCTTCATACTGAGATGTTTAGGACCCCCAGGTGCATTGCACAAGATTGACCATTTGTGTCATGCTTTACACTGATCGGGCCAAACAGAACTGAATATTTGGCAATATAAAGCCCATTGTTTAAGACTCTAGATGGCGCAAAGAGAGCATCTTGGTGTCATTGGCGTGAGGTGTTCTAATATTGCCCTACCAAGTAAACAGTGTTGAACATTTAGGTTGAAAGTTGGAATAATTTACTTCATGGATGTATATTTTCACTCGCACCAACTAGTCTAATATAATTTTATCATTCAATTGAATGATATGTTTGCACTAAGTTAAAATAATGAAAGAAACAATTGTATATCATAACGTAGTAGCATGAAAGTATTGTAGGAGTAAAACTGGTCACCAAAGTCAGAGTCCCAGCCAGAGAAGGGAACAAAGGTTGCAAGCTCACAGCCAATCAAAAGATTTCTGACACAGACACCAAGCTCACGACATTGTCTTCATTCCCACGTGTCAACACCTCGCAGTAAAAGACACGAGTCATGAGGCTTATATATAGGGTCCCCATGTCACCATCAAGGGTATGCGGAATTAGACTCACCAAATCCCCTCACGATCTCTAGAATCACCAACTCATACCGGTAATATTCTCCACCTCAGAGCCAACTAAATGAAATTCAGTTAAACCCCCTAGGGACGATATCTGACCTCGATCCGTTTCCTTTCAGTTTGGGCAAAGTGAAACACCTTTTTCACTTCCCATGCAGCTCAACCAACATGTATAGCAATCAGGCCAAACCCAGCTACTTCCTCTAACCATATCCCACATTTAGCCTACCCTAGTCAATGTCATCTGTTATAATTTGTCTATAAGACTTGCTAATAAATCAACTCTTACAAGTACTCAAACTTTAAAGGATTAATTTGATGAAGAATAAGGATGGTAGATGGGAGAGTTTTTCAAAATACCAATGACCCATGTTATTGGGTTCAAGTATCTTGTAAATAAGGGATGGATTTAAGTTGAAATAGTAGATACCTGTCATGGGTATAGGAGAGATTTAGTTAAAATACCAATGGCCCAAGTTATCAGGCTCAAGTACCTTCTAGACGAGTAAGGTATGGATTTAAGTAAAATAGAAGATACTTGGCATGGGGTTTAGGAGAGTTTTAGTTTTATGTTTTAACATCCAGAGTTCGGGTAACAGGATATATATATTAGCATGGTGTATCATGCATGTTCAGTGTTCTAAAATGCAACCTAAGCAGCATATATGGCCACCTAGGCATTCTAGAAAAGAAACCATATAACATAAGCTCACAAACCTCATTTGCTATTCCATCTATAACAATGTTGATTGACAACATTTGCTTGATCTTATATATGTTTTATCTTAACTTTGATGGATATTATGATTTTAATTTGTATGTAAATATTACGGCTTGACTTACATTTTTTAGAGATATTTTGTTAATGAAAAATTGATTAGATAATTTTGGGGATCTATTACGGAATTATTTCGTTTATTGGTAGTGTCATGATTAAAACAAGATAAAATTTATTTAAATATAAATGATGATATAGTAGGGGATAGAGCTCAATGACGTAGAAGTATCCATATAGCCGACCCCACAATGGGATAAGGCTTGGTTATTGTTGTTGTCGGTGGTAGTGTTATGATGCATTAAAGTGAGGGTTAAGTCAAGAACCCACAAGTAGTGATGGGACGAATACGAATAGTGTAATAATTACCTCTCCTATGTATGTGATGGGGGATATGGGTCCCCACGGGATGAACTGATGGCTAGTGCATGGAGTGTTGCCATCATGAGGTCTGAGGGTCAAATCCTGGCTAGTAGCCAGGTTTCTACCCTCTCCCATGCATTGGTCACTGTTCAGGCTAGCTAGACTAGCCCCCGTGATTTACCTCCTCCGTGTTAGTCCTGGGACGGGCTGATGGGGGCGACGGGGGCGCTGGGGGCGAGCGTTTCGCCTTTTGCCATCGTGATGGGGGATATGGGTTAGGATGTACCAAGTGGGTATGAGTATGGTTAATGAAAAATTCAGAAGTACCAAAAAAATGAAGAAATCAGCCGAAAGTAAATTATTAGAACAGCACTAACAAAAAGAATGACATTCTCTAATTTCTTAGAGCATGTGACCACAAGTCTATTCCATGTGTAAACAGGAAGGAACATTAGGCTTTTAAATCAAATATCAAATGAAATCATTAGGATTTTAGAATGTGATTCAAGATATTTCTGTTAGAAACTCACATTCCAAGCGATTAATGTCATGTATCTCCAATATTTAGGTTGATTTCATACTCCAGAAAAGGAAGACAAGGTCCACCAAGAAAACAATTATTTCTAATATCTTAATATCTGCACTTATCATAAAGCTCAACAAGAAACATTAAGCTCAAATATACGGGAGAAAAAACTCAGCTGTTTGAATCATACCAAGTAACCACTTATGTCTAACTTTAATGAAATAGAAGGGTGTCTGAACTACAATGAACAAAATATTAGTCCTATCTTACCTTGCGTAGAAGTCATTTATAAGTTCTCTTACTTCTGGCACCAACTCTAAAAAGTTGCTGAAGTTAATATTGTCAATAACTTTGTTCTAGTAAAAAGCAAGGTAATTAATTAATAATGGGTAAATGGTATTAAATAAATAAGAAACAATTGCTGACGTAAGATGAAACTGTTGAATACCTTCAACTCGGTTCGATCAAAAGATGCAAGTGCACAAAGTCCACCATATATAGCAACATCTTGTGGTGCTATCACATCTGTATAATTGTTACCTAATTCAATTCCTGTCTCCAAAAACTGTGGAATTTACAAATACAATCAGGAAAAATTTACCAAAAATGATAATCTGCAGAAAACAAAAGAAACAAGTGTATAGTTTGTGGAGTTTTACTTCACGACAAGTATCACTATCACTACATTATGTTTTAAACATTCAGTAAATGTGAAACTTTGAAATAATGTCAAACATAAACTGATAATTACAGTTATGCCATTTACATAGAAATCCAAATCTTCATTTGTGAGCAATAAAAGTGAAAATCAACTAGGGTTGACACTTATGTCTAATTCTGTAAATTTCACTCATGCCAACTAGCATGACTTGACACGACAGAATGTTTCAGTTCAGGCTTTAGTCAATTAGACTAATGAGCAATCACTGAAGATTTTTCCAATTGACCGGCAATTCAACCCAACCAGTATTGAGGTTTTAAATGCTTTGGAATGATGCACCAAGAGAGATGAAACCATTTCTCCAGAGAAAGCTTGTCGGTAGCCATTATAGCTAACCCAAGCTTTCACCAGACACCCCCACAATGTTTGTCAAATCCAGGCTTTACTCAATTGGACTGGTTATAGTCGACTGGACTGATGAGCAATCAATTGAAGATTTTTCAAATTGACTGATAATTCAACCAATGTCAAGGTTTTAAATGCTTTTGAATGATGCACCAAGCAAGATGAAACCATTTCTCCAAAGGAACATTGTCGTTAGCCATTATAACTAATCCAAGCTTCCACCACACACCCCCAGAATGTTTGTCAATCACCAAAGGGGTTCTGACATGAATGCAAGGCTTTGATTGGTGTCTCAACAGAACCATATATTAGGTGAGATGAATGAAATTTGCAAAATGTGATAATGGAAGTTAATTCAAAATTGACAGAGTTAAAATATTATATAAAAATCCTTTCAATTTGAAGTTTTTTTTCTATTACTTCTCATTTTGAATTATTATATTTGTTTAGTATTTTGACATAATATTTGATTACAAGAAGAGAAGAAAAGGAATTGAATTCCAAATGAAAGGAGATTAGAGCAACAAGCAGAGAAATAAAACATTACTATGAATTTGCTATTTTTGACTTGAAATAAACCAAAATTTATGAGGTAATTGTATATTAAGAACGTTCTATAT
Source organism: Hedychium gardnerianum (assembly GCA_038050645.1). Taxonomy (NCBI): domain Eukaryota; kingdom Viridiplantae; phylum Streptophyta; class Magnoliopsida; order Zingiberales; family Zingiberaceae; genus Hedychium; species Hedychium gardnerianum. The sequence continues at coordinate 37,018 of JBBUKS010101199.1, forward strand.
GCAATACTAGATTTTGCAAGAACAAATATGCTATTTCATTATAGTTTCCCCGACAAAGCAGTAGCAAAAATCATACCTTCCGGGCTGCAAGCTTATACTTTTTTGTTTCAAGGTACGCTAAACCAGCAGCACACCGCAGTTTTGAATTTATTATAGGATCCAACTGTTCTGGCGTTTGCTCTGCTTTACTCACATAGTTGGATACATGCATGAATTGAAGCAACTCAATACTGACAAGAATGACATTTAGACACATCTGGATTATGTGCTTTGAAGTAGTGCAATAGTCACGTGTACGGACATAATTCTTGAAGGCATCACTGAGTTGACCGTGAGCATAGTAAAAATCTGCTATATCATTGTAGCCCATTCTGATGCTTTCTTTGATCATGTTAGTCTGCACATAATGTTAGTCTTTTAATTTGGGCAATACCCAAGGACCAAAGTTTGAGGGGGGAAAATTAATGATAAGCTTATACTTCTCTGGCTCCAGGGACAAAATTTGTTGAGCTAAATCAATAGAACAAGAAATCCCCAATTTTTTGTTGATTAAGCAACACCTAAATTTGAACAGGATAAAGGATCTGCAAGCCCTGCTTTACCACTTGGCCATGATGCCAAACTGATCCAAATCTAAAACAAAATCTAAAATAGGTATAAAAAAAGAGTATTCATCCATATTATTTTACTTAGATTATATTATTAATTCAAAGGGGCAAGACAAGACAAACTCATATATATTCGGCTAAGGAAGTAATATCATTCATGCTAAAGAAGACTTTATATGAACGCCAAGAACAGGATCCTCATGTCTACAATGGAGATTCACCTTGACTTTTAAAAATAAGGAGCTTAAACAAACGCACAAAATGTCTTGAACTTGCATTTGCATCTATATGTTCATCTAAATCAGTAACTAGCTCAGTCATCCCTAAGGATCATGAGGATAAAGATTTGTGAAGTGCACGGAAACTTCACACGACATAATATGAAATTTGAAGTCGCGAACAGCAGATATAGATTCCTCAACGGTTATGAAAAGACAAACTAGAATAAGAAGCCCAAGGCAAGGTACCTTATAGGAATTGAACTCGTTCTCGAGCTTCTCCTTACGATGTTCAGCGCGCCGATCTACAATGTCCGCCCAGGTTTGGTCGAGGGCATACTGTGGGCCTAGCCGATCGCCGATCATATCAGTGACCTCACGGTAAAGCTTCGTATCTTCCCCCTTCTTGAGCTCGTCATGAGCCATTCGGAGGGCTTCCAGCTGCATAGCTTCATTGCCGCAACGCTCGGAGATGAAGAGCAACCGCGCCACCTTGGTCCGGCCAGTGTAGAGTGCCGCGTAGGCCTCCACGTCCATCAGTTCGCCGCCTCCGGAAGCCCCCGCCTTTCCCAGCGTAGAAGGCGGTGTCTGGCGCGGATCGTCAATGTCGCCACCGTTGGAGAACATCTCCTCGTTTCCCATCGGCGCCCCATCGAAGGCCTCGTCATCGCCTTCCATGGCCTCCTCCTCTATGCCCTTGCTAAGAGGTGCAGATAGCTGCTTCTCAAAACCCTATCAGAATCGCCGGAGACTACGACCAGATGATACAGAACGCCTCGATGAAACAAAAAATGAAAAAGCCTGAAATACCAATAAAGGCAGAATGCTGAGGGCACCGACTCAATTGAGATCAGGCATCATCCACCGTCGGAAATGACATCCGACGACTGTGAGATCAGACTTCATCCACCGTCGGATGTCACCACATTGATCATGCGCCTTCAAGGACAAATAAATCTAGTGTAAAAATATGATTTGTTATGCCTATAGTTATATGTATGGACAGATTTGTTAGGTCGCTCACATGTGTGCATCAAATATATTTTATTTTAAAATTTTATTTTAAAATTTAAGATTTAAATTATAATATTTAAGTTAAAAAATAAAATAATATATATATATATATATATATATATATATGATGTATATAGGTGAGTTCCTCAGATATGGGTACATACTTTAAATATGGTTTGTTATTATCATTCATTTATTCATTATATGTCAATATGAATTTTGTAAAATGTAATAATCCGAATTACGATTTCAAATTGAACTACACTAAAATCAAATTACAACCACGGCACAATATAAAATTGTGAAATGTTTTATTGATCGATGGTTTTTTCAAAAAATAATTTCTTCAAAGGTCATTTTCCTCGACGTCTTCAACAATTCATCCCAAGACTAACACGAAAGAGATAAATTACAAAGACTAATTTATTAATTCAGACAGTGATCAATGCATAGAAAAAAATAAAAACCTAACTACTAATCAATGCATTAATCATTAACCCATATCGTAAATGACCCTTTTCAAGTTATATCATACCAAACCAAACATGATACATCAAAAACACTTAATGGCTCATATCATACAGGAACTACTTGACATCCTCTAATTTATTTATTTTTCTGTAATCACATTAAGAAAGTTAAAACAAAAAAATAAAAACAAAAACAAAAACTTTGGGTTTTCAAAATTTATATGTGAATGGGTTGTAGTTCATTCTCCATTTTATGGCAATTTTATTTTACATCAAAAATCAATATATATATATTCTCTCTTTTGTAGCAAAGAGAGAATATATATATTCTCTCGAGTAGAAAGAGTAATGGCCAGTCTACAATAATCCGTGTTAAGTATTTTAGCATCTCTTTACCTTTTTCAAAATTCCCACATTGTTTTCCACTGGCTGAAATTTCTTGCAAGCTAATTTATGACAAAGATTACAAATTTTTGGATGTCGAGATACCTGAAATGTTCGCCCATAAAATATATAGCATAACTAAGGAAAAATTAAATTGTAATTTTTATGGTAAATACTAATTTATAAATTAACTTACAATAATACAAAAGGGTAAATAAGTGTCATTTTAAAAATCAAAAAACACATTTTTGGCACATAAATGCCTAAAATATTCAACTCAGGTGTCATAACCACATAAGAGTGGTGTGGATACTCGAGACAAATAAATAAATAAATAGTGGTTCTCCGCATCATTGACTTTTACTTATGAGGTTCTACTGTCCGAAATGTACGATAACTGTGGCTCTTCAGAAACAAAAGACTAAAAAAAATAGAGAAAGAAAGAGAGGTGCACCACGACTCCTGAAAAATTGTAGCATGTGTTAGCTTGGTAGATTTCATTAGATCCCTTCTGAGCCTAAGGCCCTGCACCAATTGTGTAGCATGAAGAGGTTAATATCTCAAAGTCATCAATCATGATCCTAAGTTTCATGTCAAATAGAACTTGGGGGTTCATTTAATTCCTGCTCAGATTTTTTAACAGAAAAATGCCAATGCAACCCATCGCTAATACCCCTATCATATTCCAGTCAAGCGATCCACTTCTGTTATCGGTTAAGCCTTTTTGGGACAACACAGGCAAGTGCTCGTGCATCAAATTGTTAAGGTTACCCAGCTGATGTATGATTTGCCGCTGACCTCGTGAGACGAGCATTAGCTGCCAATGACAGAAATCATCATCATCATCATCGATTCCATGAATGCGTGGTAACAGATCAGTAAAGTTTATAGGGTGATTATTGCTCTGAACTAGCCAATTAAAACATCACTGTATAAGGATTTTAGTACTACAATTCTTTAACTAAGAGAATAAACAAGAATCAAGAAAGCTGTTGGCGTGTCATTTTAGGCACCGGAGTTTCAAAATGAGTTTGTTATTATGATGGCAGAAGGCGTAATGCTCGCCAGCTCTTGCCACCATGAGTTTGCTATTATACTATTTCAGAAAATGGAAGGTTGACTAATATCGGATAATACATAAAAAAATCAAATATTCAAAAAATTGGATGCAACATGTAGGCAATTTATAAAGATTGTTATTTGCATGGTAAAGCAAGGGACTAATATCCCTGAAGCCTAAAACTATTTATTTTTACAGCAAAAAAAGTAGATGGAATTGGTACATACCTCATCCAGTAGGGGAGAATCCTTATTCAGTTGGGAAGAAGATGATGAGGTAGGCAAAAGGGTGCCATTGCCCAAGTTAGACACAAACAATGTCGTTGGGACAGAGCCATTACAAGCTTCCCCTTGGAGGGCTAAGTTCTGCTGGCTCATAGAAGTTCTCTGTGAGCTAAACTTCTTATTGTATTCTTCCATTCGTGAACTAAACTCATCAAATCTTTCATTTAGAGCTGAAATCTGCTCTGATAGATGATTAACAGCTTCCTATACAGCATCAGTGAACGTACAAAAAGAAGGTTGCATTGTTAGACCATTTGTAACATAAAATACATTCATACAAAAAAAAAACAAAAAGACTTATTTCCCAATTTCTACGAGATGAACATACTGTGTTATGACAACTAACCCGACTGATTGCAGGTGATTCAGGTGGTTGTTTCTCAAACCTTCTCTGGTTGACGTCAAGTCTGAGTTTGGCAATATTTTTCTCCCTTTGAGTAGAGAAGGAATGGGACATTCCACTGAGGAAACAGAGAAGATTCATTTCAAAATAATTGTTACCTTAAAATACCAACTTGCATTAGGTCAGATCTGCAGACAAATCATTGGAGATGTATTGATAAAACCAAGCCAGATCAATGGGTCTACTAAATGTAAGAAAAAGAAAGACCCAAGAATCTTTATTTGGAATAACAAAATATGCACGTCTATATTAGATGATATGTTGTATTGGCCAAGTAACTGATGCGTATTATAATTTTGTGATTTTGAATACTAACTAAATTATCATCAATGATGATATATACAAACCTTTTCAGAAATTTATTTCTCATGGCAACCCTATCAGCAGATGCCCGTGAAAGTGCTTCTCTGGGACTAGAGACCATATCATCATCGATGCTGAGCTTGGTCCTCAAATCATCTGGCAGGGCCTGCAGTTAACAAATAAAATAGGCAAAGACAATGCAAAGAATAAAAAAGCTAAAATAGCTCGAAACAAAGTGCAACAAGAGTTGGTGTAAAGAACCTATACCATCACGTCATTCACGAGCTTTTCAAGTTGAATCTGCTCAATGTAAGTACGAGGAATGAAAGCACCTTCCAGACCCAATTGCTCCGCTATATGCTTAACATATAGTCGCTCTTTTCCTTGCACCTTTCATAATCGCACAACTATAAATTTGAGACCAACGAAATGGATTTTGAGCAAAACACATTACATATGCATAATGAATCACACAATCTTTATAATTATAATGAAGAAACAGAAAAATAGCTTTTCTCAAAAAATGCACATGACCAAAGAAGATAGAATACAATTAAGAATCAAGAAACATAGGAAACAGCTGAAGTTTACATATACCACTAAATTCTTTCCTGAGGTGATGCACAGTATAGAATTCTTTATAGTCGTGAAGACAAGAATGACAACTGCATAGAAGAATATTTTTTTTCTAGTTCAGCTAACATGATATCAGAACCCTACTCCAATTTCTTATGTTTGGTTGCATGGATCCCTTATGCTTAATCATTGTCAATCCTAACATCCAATTCATGCCAGTCATTCAAGTGATGTTTCATTGAGTTCAGCTGTAGAAAGCTATATGATAGTAATATATTACATCGACATCAGCTATACAGCAGAGCCTACTTGGGGAAGGTCTAGATTGTTTTGCATGCACCATGAGGCTCATGTCATGATGAATCAAAACTTGCAATAGAATACATTATGCTGTCATATAAATTTTTAAGTTTCACCATGAATTGATGTTAGGAACAAAACCATCACAAGAAATAAGAATCAAGACGTACAATAACACCCATGCATCCCTCAATAGAGACTGATGAATGTAAGAGATCTAGCAAGAATACTGGGGAACAATCAAGAAATACTATTTCAAATTACTGAAAATATTTCGAAATTTCCTGAAGTAGAAGCCACTAAGAGTAATTTCCACAACTGCATTATGCAACTATGGAAGAACTATCTGCAAGGTACAGTTTCCATATGTTTAATTTCTCACAAGCTACGAAGATAGTTTTATCCTGTTCCTTCTCATACTTATGAGTTATGGAGATGCATGAAGCATAGAATATTGATGTTTGGCTTCTGTAGATAATTGGATGAGTTCTTTCAGCATACACGATGAGTTAAGACTTGGATTGCAAATAGTTCACTGGAACCAAAATATAAAAATAATATTCACCAAGTCCAATTAGAACTGCTTAGTGATATTGTAGATTTCGTTACAACCTAACTGAACAATGTATCATAATGAAACTACAGAAGAAGTGTCCAGATATATCTGAAACCGGAAATTACAAAACTTAAATTAAACATTAGCTCATTATACCATAACAGGAAATGACTGACAATAGCAGAAGAAGCAACAGGAATTTCATGGTGAGTAGCCAAACCTCAGAGCTACAGACCATTATTAATGCATTAGATTAAGAAATTATGTTGAAGCATCTTCCATTATACAATATTCAAAACAACACATAATACAAGAACTTTTGAGCAGTTTCAGAAATAAATTAACTTGCAAATATTCAGTTTCAGTTACCTGAACATATTGGCGATTAAGTTGTTCTAACCAATCAATTTTTACAACCACCTTGTCATCCGAAAAGACATGACTGCTTCTTTTCAGAATAGCTGCAATGGTATAGCCTAGCGCCATTAACCCACCGAGAAGACGCACACTAACTTCAAAAGTAATTCTGGGTGATATGATGAAGGGACTATCAGTTACCCATTCCTGAAAATTCACAAGTAGTCAGTAGTCAAAATGACATACGAAACACTCTAAATAAATACAAGCAAAAGAAATCGTATATGCGAAGTATAATAATAGGCATGTGAATACAGAAACTCCTTCAAATAAATATTGCTGAAGATGGGCAATGCATTTAACAAAAGTTCCATCCCATGCATATTGATATAAGAACATCAATACTCAAATTTATGAGATAGCAAAATCTGCAAATAAGCACATAATGCCTACAGAGAAAACAGAATTTTCATTTACATGTTTCAAGCAATTCTCTAAAGTTTTTTTCAAGTGACCCTCATCCATAACACATAAGTCACACATAAATAAAAACTGCATGAGGAATTATCCAGAATAGTATACCTCAAACATAAGATTGTACTTCCCATCCCTGTTTCTCATTCTTAAATAAGATTGGCATGCTTCTGGATCTTCACCTGGTGGCAATAGGTATATGTCATAGGTTTCTTCTGTACCTTCTTTGTGTTCTTCAGAAAGAACAGCCTTGATTTGATCCACTGCTACACTTCTTGGTGACTGCAATAATAGTAAGAAGTCAAAGCTTTAAACAAAATAACTGAAGACATCAATAAGAACAGTTTGTAAATACCATACCTCTAATCATTAGCAACCATACATGCAATAAAACCTCCAAAGACTAACCTTTAAAATGTAGGTTGGATTCTGGAAGCCTGAAAATGGATTGAACTTGTTGGAGATTTTTATATGTGCTGTTTGCAAGTCTGGCTCAATGAATGCCTTGTACATTGGATAAACCTGCATATCGTGAACAAGTCAGTATAAATGGTCAGGATTCAGGAGATCAAGTAAATGACCTTACTAATATCAGCTAATTTAAAGCGCAGTTAGCAGAAGTTAAGAAAAAAAGATAAGGTAGATAACTGTTTCTGAAATTTGATGAATTATCTCTTCAGGTTCTTGTCCGGCACGCTGTATGTCCCGCAAAACCCTTTTAACAAGGTCAAAATGTACACCACCAGTCACAGAAACACGTAGATCAAGTAAAGGGCGCAACTTCTCACTCAAAGCATAGATCCCTTCAAGAAAAACAATCCTAGAGCTTGGGACATCGACAGTCCTGCCAAGAAGACAACAAGAAGGATGGTAAGTCCTTATCCTGTGAAGAGATGATTGGGAGTTCTGGTGCACTGTTATCTAATTTTATAGATATTAAAAAAAATCAAAATATTGTTGATATTTACCTGTATCCGATGCGACTGCTTGACTTGAAATCATATATTGGCACCTGAACAGATTTCCCTTCTTTTAGTCCACGAATATTTTCAAGCAAAGTGTCATAATCTGTTAACCGTGGATCTGGAAGAAAATGCATGAATTAGAAAACATAAAATGATGTACTGTAACATGTATAATTCCAAGCTTCATAACATGAAGTTGTTTGAGTTCATTAACAAAAAGATTATAGGTACAAAAAGAAGCATTCCAATCGTGAACATACAGGAACAAGCAACACTTGACTCTGAAGAAACAAATGATAAGTGCAAGAACAAACCATAACAGATCATTGTGATGCAACTATAAGCCATGTTACTCGGACTGAGATACAAGCATCCTACATGAGTATAGATCCAAGTGTATTGACTCGTCTAAAATTGTTTGCATGTGATAAATAAAAATATTGATTCTACTGGGAGTGAGAGTATCTAAGTGTTGTGTATTTGTCGAAGGTATAGAGGGGTAGATGAAGATTCCAAATATGATACAGTTTTAGCATAAACAATAAATGAAAGATAAGTTAGATCCAAAAGTGTGTAGGCCTACAGATTAGTTGTGGTAAAATTAATCGCTTGGAAGAATTTTTACATTAAGGTGGTTGCATTAGAGAATATTTGTGTTAGCTAAGCATCTTCAGAATTCATGAACAAGAACCACAAGTGTCCATTGCATCTAAGTGTAGCCTGGCATTGGCCTTGGGGGCCAATCTTTGTTTGAGTGTATTCGTGCACATTGTAGTTAGCCTATATATTCTTCATTAAATAATGTTTTAAAGAAAGGAATGGGAAAAGGAGGAAACACAGGAACCTAGCTGCAATTCAGTCAAAAACAAGCATATTGAAAAATATAAAAATTGCAATTCCCTACTCAAAATAATAATGCAGTATTATCATAAAAAAACTCCAAAGTTTTCATTCTACTTGATTTATTAAAACAGGATCCACAAAAATCAGCGAAAAGCTACTAAATAGGAACTTTTCTTCTGTTATCAAAATTATAAACTGTAAGTGAAAGGCAATTCATCAGCAAACTACAACTAACTGGGCAAGTGACAATCTTTCTACCTAAATATAAAAGTGATACATAAATTTATTTGGATAGCAGTATGTATCAGTTCTACTGTCCATGCTTAAAGAATTGAGGAAAAGATATAAGAAGAACAGAAAAGAAAATGCATAACATCAAGATGGGGAGCAATATGCATGTGACAGCAAAAAGAGATTAAAGAAACCAGGAGCCAAGTATCAAAAGAAAATTTATTCCTAAAATTTACCATCAAAATTTCCATCAATGATGCGACTAGAATCATTGTAGTTGTCCATAGATATGACAGCGATGCTTGGCATGAAATTGAGAACATTCTCAGTAAATACAGTCTTCCCAGCACCAGAAGGACCAGCTACCCCGACCACAATTATACCATCATTCTTTTGGGCCAATAACTGGCATGCTCTTATTACTATGAAGAAACCTTTTTCAAAAGACAGTGGATCTTGAATTGGAACAATTTCATAACGATCAGAATCCTTTCTCTTCACCAACTGAACTTGATCTCTTAATAGGCCATGCCTACGTCGAGGTGAGTCCATCATAGAATTATCTTGATACATTGAAAAAAAAAAGTGGGATAGCTCTGTACCACAAGTAAAATAAGCATGAGTTGAAGAAATAAGCCATAAGCAAAAGAATGTAAGTGTAGAAGGGATATTGGAACCTATAAGAAAAATTAAATTATAATCATAATAACTAAGCTAGTGAATGAAGGTTACTTAAGAATCTACAATTTAAAGTGCAAACTATACTAAAGTGTTTGAACTTTTTCATTAAACTGAAACATTTGGCAGAAATTTCTACAGCCAGATGAGGAATCATCTATGGTGTGAAATAAGATTATGCAAGATACTCGAGCATTTGAATTATCAACAGCTAACACTGTAGTCTAGAACGAGACATAGTAAACAGTTTTTATGACGTAAAGATTGAATCAGTTCCAAAATTAACTAAAGCAACAGAAAACTCAGTTAGTTGCCATTAAAATTTTAGGCTGTAAAATTTCAAAAGTGACCGCCACCTAGCTTGGCATAATCAATTCAAGCATAAAGTCATCCAAGCTGCAAACTTTGAGTTTCCTTATTAATATTAGGAACATTAAGCTAATCATGTTTTAGAAAAGTATTCACTTGGGGCTCATATGCAGCCTCCTAGGGGGGCATTTGAAAGTGAACACATAGCCACTACATATGACATACAGTTTGCATGTGCAGAAAAAATAAATTTTTAAAAAAAAACTTAGTTGGATGAATTTTAATTTTTTTATACATATTTTTTTCGTCAAATTACCGAACCATGCATGTAAGTTTCTGAAATACCCAAATCATGTACCCTAGTTTCAAAATGATGAAATCACGTACCCAATACCATCGATTGGTAAAATCTACCAATAGATTGGGAATAATTTTGTGGCCCAAATAAATTCTAAAATTTGATTCATATTCAAAAAATCACTACTCTCAATATAGTGTGTCAAATTGATGTTTGAGGGCATGAATATAATCAGGAGAACAAGACGAACACATAGAACTTGGTTCCATGTCATTCCGAGCTCTCTTGGTCCATCAGCCAGTTTGATGGACCTAGAAAACTCAGAATGACATGGAACCAAGTCCTATGTGTTCGTCTTGTTCTTTTGATTATATTCATATCCTCAAACATCGATTTGACATACTATATTGAGTTTTTTTTAACACTAATCCGATTTTTTAAATGTAAAAAAGAATAACGCTTTTAATCGATTGCTACAGTGTATCAATCGATTAAAATTATTGTTCATCATCCCAGCAACATGTTGAATCAATTGAGCAATCGATTAAAAGCGTTGTTTCTATTGAATTGATTGAGCAATCGATTAAAAATGTTATTCTTTTTTACGATTAAAAAATCGGATTTGTGTTCAAAAAATTACTGTTCTCAATATAGTATGTCAAATTGATGTTTGAGGGCACGAATATAATTAAGAGAACAATACGAACACATATGACTTGGTTCCATGTCATTACGAGCTCTCTAGGTCCATCCAGTTGATTTTTTAAACACGAATCCGATTTTTTAATCATAAAAAAAAATAACGCCTTTAATCGATTGTTACAGTGTAGCAATCAATTAAAGTTTTTCATCATCACAACAACATGTTGAATCGATTAAGCAATCGATTAAAAACGTTGTTTCTGTTGAATCGATTGACCAATCGATTAAAAGCGTTATTCTTTTTTACGCTTAAAAAATCGGATTCGTGTTTAAAAAATCACTGTTCTCAATATAGTGTGTCAAATTGATGTTTGAGGATATGGATATAATCAGGAGGACAAAACGAACACATAGAACTTGGTTCTATGTCATTTTGAGCTCTCTAGATCTATCAGCCGACTTTAACCTCGTCTTGTTCTCCTGATTATATTCATGCCCTCAAACATCAATTTGACACACTTTATTGAGAACAGTAATTTTTTTTAATATAAATCAAATTTTAAAATTTATTTGGGCCGCAGAATTATTCCCAATTGATTGGTAGATTTTACCAATCGATTGGAAACAGTAAAAGGGGCAAAAATGGTATTGGGTAAGTTATTTTGTCATTTTAAAACTAGGGTACGTGATTTGGATATTTCGAAAACTTAACTATGTTGTTCGGTAATTTGCCATAATTTTTTCTATGTGAGAGTATAAAGTGGATGTGTTCATAAAGATGCTCTATTGTGTGTAAATTAGTCATTTTTATCATTCTAAATATTTTCAAAAATTATGACAATGATCACATATTGTCCCTATATACTGTATATCTACTGTTTAGTGGATTGACCTTGTGCTACCTACATAAGCTTTTTAAAACCTGGATATTCATTAAGCTTCAGAGTTCAGAGCAAACCAATAACGCAGACTAAATTCAGTCATTAGTCAGAAGCCAGAGAACCACAAAAAATTAACATAATGATGCATATAGTATTATCTTATTGCTTATTTTTGTTGGAAAAATATTGCTTACTGTAATTATGAGAAATGATGGACTGAACGTGATGGCTTGTATGAACATTTCCAAGCCAGGTCTCCACGGGATGACCTGTTGGCTAGTGCATGAGGTGTTGCCACAATGAGGTCTAGGGGTCAAATCCTGGCTAGTAGCCA
>JBBUKS010101308.1:0-26827 GCA_038050645.1 Hedychium gardnerianum
GAATTGACTCCATGAGTCTAATTCGAATTGGACTCAATCCAATAGTTGGATCCAATTGAGTCTAACTCAATGATCTTTCTTCTTGAATGTATAATTAATCTCTATTAATCATGTTTAATGGGTTGAATTTTAACATATTAGATTAACCATTAATTTAATATCATAATCATTAACCCAATAAGCATAATCATCTCATAATTGACTCTTAAGGCTAATACTAACAAGTCTCCCACTGGGCGCTAGGAAAATCGAGAAACGCTCGTGACGAGCAGCCCAAAAACTCAATATTTTATGATTGAGTGTTTTATTTGAAAGAAAAATTCTTTAATGATGTTGTAATCAAAAAACAATATCAGTGTGATATTGATTTTTTTTTAAAAATGATGAATTAGGTAATACTGAACTCGAGGTAATTGGCTCAGTCTCATGAAAGTTTTCTATTAGCCGCTAAGATAAATTGAAAAGTACTTACGATGAATAATCTAGAAGTATAATATTTCTTGATTGTACGCCCCAAGTATTAAATTTTAAAAAATAATATTATGGTGATGCATTTTAAAAAATAATACATATTGATTTTTGAAAACCAAAATTATAATAGTGTTTATTTTTAAAATTTAATATTATAATAATATTATTTTTTTAAAATTAACATCACAAATGTTATTTTTGAATATAATATCATAATGATCGGTGAAAGGATTAAAATAACAAATAAGTGTATGTTTTACAAAATCTGAAAATTAAATGTGTTTTAGGAATTTCTTAACTTTTAGATGTGCCGGTTAATTGTCAAAATATATTTAATAGAAAAATGAATTAAATCACAAAATTTTAAGAGTCCATTTTGTTAATTACTTTTTTTAATGAGAATAAACTATTTTACAGTTATTTATTTTAATTATTTTAATTTATTTTTCTATCATTAATTAAATTACTTATAAATAATATCATAATATTATTTTTTAATATCATATGACTTACGATGTTTTAAAGAGAATTTAGTTGTTCTTGATATTATTTTTAAAAATATAAATACTTTCAGTATTAACATAATATATATATTTTTTAGTTAAATTCATATCTTCGATCGAATTAATTCAATGAATAATTAATTTCATCGTATGAATTTTTTTTATTAATTATTAAAATAAATTAAAAAAATATACATAAAAATTTATTCTACAAACAATAACAGTTAATAAATTAAGAATTTTAAATTATAGATGATTTGATTTATTATTAAAAGATTTAATTATAATATTATATTCTCAAGATTATATTAATGAATATTAGAATAAAATATAAAATTATCATTTTAATTTTTTTTAAAGACAATCTTACCCTTTTTAAAATGAAATAAATTATAAAATAATATTATAATATTAAAATAAAGATGAAATTATTATCTTAACGATTCTTTATCCAGCTCACATTTCTTAAAGAAATAAATATTTTAATATAATAATCTTTTATACGAAGAGATTATCTAACGAATTATTTTCTATTTATTAAAAATTAATCTATTTAGTAAAATAATCATTCAAAAAATCCGAATGAATATTTTGATAAATCCGAATTTTGAACTAAAATGACGGTCTATTTAATCCCAACTTCCAGAAGTTTCACCACGTCATCTATCTTCTCCTTTCTCCCAAACGCCTCTTGGCGGAGCGAAGAGGCCATGGCAGCCGAGACCCACTTTGCCCTAGCTAGAACAGCTGCCACCGCCGCAGTCTTCCGCATCCCACCATCCCTCCCCAATGCGCCCCTCTTCCACTGCCGCTCCCTCCTCTCCCCTCCTCGGACCGCCCTCGGCGCCTCCGCGGTCGCGATCTCCCAAGCGGGAGGGCCATCGACGCGACGCAGATCCTTTACCGTCCGATCCATGTCCTCTCCCTCCTCGTCGTCCTCGTCCTTCGGATCGCGGCTGGAGGAATCGATCAAGAAGACCATAGCCGAACACCCTGTCGTCGTCTACTCCAAGACCTGGTGCTCGTGAGTTCTCTTACCGTCCTCTAATGTTTCAATCACTTTGTCGATGCACCTGGACTTGATTAATTTGTGATGTGTTTGCGGATTTGAGGTATTCGATGGAGGTGAAGGCGTTATTCAAGCGGATTGGTGTTGAGCCATTGGTTATTGAACTCGATCAACTTGGTAAAGTTGCATTCTTCTATTTATGGTTATTTGATCGTATTTATTACAGGTATTTACTTGGTTTAAACTTTAGTGTTATGCTATTGCCATATCAAATTTGCTTATTATTTTTTCTGCGATATGAAACTATACACATAGCACTGTGCTTAAAGGGGAGGGAGAAATAGGGTTATAACTTGTGTGAAGGCCTGTGTGAACGAGGGCTTCTTCCCTGACGGTAAGTATTATTGTTGTGATAGGTTCTATCAATTTTTATTCCCAGCCGATCGGTGTTACCCTTTAGAATAAAAGGTGCAACGGTTTAATTATGGTAGGTGCTACCCTTAGTTATCATAGGCGTCCCTTTAGTTTATCTTAATGGCTACCATTTTTTGTTCCTAGTAGATAGGTTGCTACAGTTTAGTTATCTTAGGCACCGGCATTTCATTATGGTAGGTGCTACTAGTTTTTGTTATAGGCTATGCCATGTGAACCACTTAGTTATAGTAGATGTCATCATTTTGTTATGGTAGGTGCTACCATTTTCTCTTCCTAGAAGGTATGTGCCTTTTAGTGCTTTAGGCATGACATACGTTAGATGAAAAAGATCCCCTTCACTAGATTTTGTATCAAGGGGTGCTTCGCATAAGCGCTATCAAGACTAAGAAGCAATATTGACCCTTAGTGGGCATGGATGGAAGAGTGAGAACCCTCTATAGAAGGATGCAAAAAGAATGTTTAAGAATAGGGGAAATTGTGGCAGAAACAATCATAGATGAGATAGAGAGATAAAGTATTACAAAGTTCCTACCTAGGAACGGGAATTCAGAGCTTGGATCATACAATTATAAATTGTGACAAAACTTTATTTGGGTTTGTAGACTTTTTTGTATGTTTTTGTTTTGTTTGTGACACTACAATCTGTTAAAATACTTCATCTTTGTAACCTTTGCTCCCATTGCATTTCAGGTCCTCAAGGGCCACAAATACAGAAAGCATTGGAGAGAGCAACAGGGCAATTTACTGTTCCTAACGTATTCATCGGTATGCAATAAATACCAAGATTTAAATACACAAGCTTCACCGAGTGGATCTTTTCTATTTTAAGTTTACTTTATGTTTTTATGCAATTTCTCATAATTCTCAATCAAGTGAATGGAAAACATGGTCATGGTATCTACCTCCTTCACTCAATACTCACAAAAAGCACTGTTATGTTAATACATATAAAGATCATACAAAATGCTGAACTGCTGGTGCTATTAATTCCAAAATATTTGATGCTGATTGTTAGAATCATTGTGCTTGTTTCCGAGGATCAAGTTCAAAAAGAAACAATCTTAATCATTTGCAGAGGCCAGCATCATATGATTGACTTATTCACCCAAGTCCACCATAACTTCATATTTCTGTTTTCCACTAAAGTTGCTGTTGGACTTTGAAGTATGAGGTTTTTTGTCGTATTGATTACCAGATCAAGATTGGTGGAACTGAAGTTCATTCACATTCAAGGTGTTTGAGTCATTTTCTTAGAAGGAAAATAAACAAAGAAGTGCAGTTTGATTGGCATACAGTTTGGAATCTATAGAAATTGTGTTTGTGATGTCCTTACTTCTAGACCTTTTTTTCCTTGTCACTTTCTTTTTCATCTCATGTTATTTGCATCTCATATATGTCATCATGGCATGGCCTACTACCTAAGTTAATAGTAGCTTTTTTGAAGTTTATAAAACTTAGTTTGTTAGTCCATACAAGTGGGATTAAACTGGGGGTGGCACATTTCATCTTTGCAAAGGTGATCTAATCTCTTAGTTGAACCTGCGATATTGCCCTTGAAAAGTTGATCATAGGAAATGGTCCGTTTACCTAATCACATAAATTTGGGAAAGTAGGCAGACAATTTTTCCTTGATTGACTAAATTTTTTCCTTGATGCAGGAGGCAAACATATTGGTGGCTGTACAGGTACTTTTCTGTTACCTTTATACTTTAGCTTCATTTGTGGATTCCAACTTTCCAGCTTGTTCTTTCAAGCATGTGGACATGTCACACATGCATATTTGAGGAGATTTTTCAAAGAGGGTATCTGAGTTTTGAGTTTTTTTTTTTAAAATTCCGCACTCTACTTTGTTTTTGTCCAGATCACACGTGTCTTTTATATATCAAAAGTACCCATACCACCAGAGAATCAAATCATTTTTCTTTCTAGTTTTTTTTTTGGTCGATAGTTAATCATTCTTTAACAAATTTAGATATCATTTGATTCATGAGAGTGAGATTGACAAAGTAAAAATGTTTTTGAGTTAAAATGTGTTAAAAATGTTGACAAAGTTGAAGCCCTTTTCAACTGGAGATTCTAATAATTGAAATTCTCATAAAGATGATTTTTTTTTTTGTCGAAATGACTTATTTTGGGTTGGTGGCCTTCCACTTGTCAAACATAGTAGATGAAATTACATTTCTAGTCTTTAGCTCTGTAACTCACATCTCTATTACATTTTCCACTCTAATCAATTCAATTATTCTAACAAATAGAAACTACTGTCCTTTAACATTTTCATTATATCTCAACCTATTTTTATCCTTAATAGCTCTCGATCAACATAATATGCTTAAACTACCAAGACGCTATCTACGTACTGTTTTCTTAAAACCCTTGTTAGTGAAATCATAAAAGTAATGACCATTGTTATGTTGCATTGGACCTTTTATTTCTGTTACAGATACCGTGAAACTTCATCAGAAAGGGGAGCTTACTACTCTGCTGTCCGAACTTAACACTAGCACAGAAAATTAGCTATGCAATTTTTGCATCTTTATATATGCGAGGTACATCTGTTGTACCAATTGGTTGATGTTTGTCAAATCGGAGACTGTTCCACGATGTTGGGATTTTTGTTTGGTGATTTGTTTTTTAATTTAATCTTTGTATCTGTTTAATATACTTTATTAGGTTTTGTACTTCTTATTACTGTAAGTCAAGGATTAAATTATTAAGGTAGCTTTCTAGATTAATTTCAGTTTCATTTGGGTTGTATCTAATAGTATTAGCAGATATAATTTGTTATTAATCTATATTGAATTTGTGCTAATGATATTTATGATGGAAATATGCACATATATCAACTAATATCTTATACATAATTAGCGTGAATTACATTTGGATTAATGTTTAAAAATTATGATCAGTCTAATACTAAAATGATGATTATTGATGTTGACTAAACTTATGTATGTCTAAGATGCAAATATTATTATCAATTTTTAGGTGAAATTATTCATGATTTTAACTTTCTCTATAATTTTAGGCACATATAAAACAATTAAAATATAATGATATATTTACAACAAAGAATTCTTTGGAGATAAGAAAATTGCAAAATGTGTTTTCTGAGGCACAATCCTGTTTAGAGATATTGCATATTTGCTTTGTGATAACATGCCACGAGAATACTATTTGCTTCAATGGATAGTCAATCAGCAATTATCTTTCTCAGTCAATAAACTATTTGCTTCAAACATTAAGTTATTTTCTTTATTTTTAAAATTATAAAAAATCTCTTTATTTTTTCTAAAAAATTATTTTGCCTCTACTTCGTTAAATGCTAAATAACTTACCAATCACGTGGAATGCACACGACAGAATATACTAGCATAAAAAAAATTGACCACTTCAAACATATATTTAAATTTTTTAATCCAAGATGTTGAATTTGATATAAGATTTATCATAATTTGATTTGTAAATAACATAATGGAGATTTAGGTGGCGCCAGCTGATTGAAATCAAAACGATCTGAGTTTTAGTTGACACAATCTGATTTAAAATTAATTTACAGTCTAAAAATTTAGAGTTTATCAACACTGCTCGAGTCACATAAAAAATCTTTTTGCAAATCGATTTATGGTTATTCTGTGCCAATTTTATATAAATTTTAATGTGAGCTGATTTAAAATTTTAATTTATAGTTTAAAACTTAAAACTTTTTAACCAATTTAACTTTGTCAACACTCGTTTCTAATTCTTTTGTATAGCATTGATAATTGAGATAAATCTTTGGCTCTACAAACACTTCTATCTTATTTGCTAGTATCGTTTATCTATGGAGCCGAAAAACCCTTTTTAATATACAACAGGTGAGGTGAGGTTAGGTCTGGTGCGGATGGCTTCTGCAGAAGAGCTGTCATGGTAATCTAAATTCGCTAATGGAGATAATCCACTGCTTTCTAAAGTGAATTAAAATTGTACATAATTTTTAGTATTTCCATCTGATATAACCTTAATTTTCACATATTACACCGATTAAATAAATTGTGTATTTCCAAATTTTTATTTGTAAAAAAATGCACTAAATAATATTTCATATGGCTTCATGTACATCCTTACACATCCACGTGATCATATCTTTCCATTATAACGGATTAGCCGTATCCCCGTCGCGTGAATATATCGCCCCGCCACCATGTTCCGTTATCGGTCGCAGATATACTCCGTGGAATAAAGAAGAAGAAAACTGGAAAACCCATTTTTTGATTCTTTTTTTCGGCCCTTCGATAAATAGCTAAAATTAGAAGGTAAAGAGTCCGTTGGCTGTTCTTAATTTCTTTCTCATTTCAATTCCTCCCTCTCTCTCTCTCTCTCTCTCTCTGCGGTAGATTTCCATGGCGATTTAACCACTTCCCTTCTTCTTCTTCTCCTCTCCAATTCTTCTAAATCAATCGAGTACCGCTCTGTACTTCGCTCTCCGATCGCTTCTCTCCGTCTCCCTCCGTCATGGCATCTCTGTTTAGGGCTCGCCGCTCGTCGCCGGAGGAGGGAGGATCGGGTGGGAAGATCCTCCGCGACCGGAGAGGAGGCCGGGCGATCCGGACCTCCCCGTACGCGCGACCTGCCCCGCTTTCTCTCCCGGCGCCTCCACCTCCCGCTGGGAGCCCTAGTTGGCTCCTTGGCCTCGTCTCCGGCGCCGGGAAGCTCATCTCTTCCGTTTTCCGCTCCGACAGCAGCTCCACCGAGTCATCCGCTTCACAATCCTCCTCCCCCTCTTCGGATTACTCCTCGGACAAAGACCGCAGCCCTCGATCCGGTGAGTTGTTTCTTACTTTTCCCTCCTTATGAGGACATTGCTAATGTTGCATCCCGCAGTTTGTCTTTCTCTCTTCTGCATATGTGACTGGTGTAGCAGTCTTTGATTTCTACTATTAGGTATCTAGCACTCGACATAGTTTTAGGAAGGAGATACTGTTCCATGATTTTAACGCTCTTTCTAGTGCAATCATGCATTTCCTTAAATTCTTCTTGTCCCCATTTGAACATGGTTTAAATGGATTGGAGTAATGTGAACTACAAAATTTGGTTACATGACTAACTTAACCACAAAAATTTAACCGTTTTAGGACGTGCCCTATAGCAATTTTACATCTATAACACTCTTCTTCATGGCCCAAGATCAACACGTAGATTAGCTGAGGGTATTTGACGTGCAGAATTTAGACCAGAAACCACTTCTGATGCCATTTTTGAGTTAGATTAACCCAAACTTTAATCACTTTTATTTGTGCTTCTATATTAAGGACAACTATTTTATTATCATAGCAATGATTATAATAGAAATTGTAGTTACACTAGATGTAGTTGGAACATTTTTATGTTAAATCTGCAACTTATTGTACTCTTAGAGAATATCCACTCAAAACATTGCTAGTGCATTTTCTTTTGCTTCCTACTTTCGTAAATCGTAGCCCCACCTGGGTTTATTTGCATGTCTTTCCATGAAAAAACAGCTGCGCTCACTACACGTTGATGTGCTTGGAAGGGTCACTTTATGCAATGTTACCTTTTGATAACTAAAGATCATCCCTGATATTTTTCTCCTATGCTTATGTCTTAGTGGAGTGTCCTTAATGTTGTACAAGTCCATTCCTTTCTTTCTATTCAACATTTTTATTACTCAAATATATTATCAGAAACATCATTTAAAAAGCTGGCGCGTGAACCACATAATCAGCTGCTTAGGCAAATTTTGATAGGGACGACATTATTACATGTGGCGTATGCAGTTTACATAATGCAATTAATAACTTTATTTGGTTCATTTAAACTAATATAAACTAAAGGAGATTTACTTAATTTAGTAGCTTGTAATATGTAAATCTTAAACAATGTTTCACACGTGATAAATACTTTAGATATCAATATAAATATTTTTAATGTTTTAATACTGATTGTATAAGCCTTCATAGATGCCCCTGCGTATCATATATGTGATATAAAGTGGGTTGAGTGCGTACTGCCTACATATGCTTTTTGAGAAATCTTGATTGGAAATTATCAACAGCCATAGGCTTTTGCGACGTCATTGAAATGTTATTTATTAGTACTTTGTGTCTACAAGCTCATTTGCAGTAAGTGGGGATATTCAAGTTTACTCTACACGTTGCATTTTTTTATATTTAAAATGTTGTTCTTTTGCATGCTTAATCGTAGATCCTAAATGGAATTCTATGCAAAACTATATGACTAGTGATATTTAAAACTCTTAATCTACTTTAATTACCTTAACTAAAGTTGAATATTGTCTTTCACTACCTTTACGAGTTACACCTTTAACTAGAATCAATTAATTTGTGATCGCCTTTGAACATGCCATAATATCTAAATTCATTTTCTCTCAATTTATCATCTACTAGTGCTATGCATAATTCTTGGGATAGTTGTGTTTTTGAAATTATTTTCTGGCAATTTCACAAATCATCTTAGCAATATCATCTCAGCTACATTAATTTTTTTGCAAGTGTTATTTTTCAATTGACTCAGCACATTCTGATCTTTAAAATACGATTAACATCACACCAATTTTATAGAACTTCTCTTTTAGCCTAAGGCGTACCAAACTTTAGAAGCAGTTAGTAGTAATAACTAAAATAATAGTTGTCAAATTGGTGAATCCAAAATAAATGTTGAATTAGATTAGTTTGATTCTGAAGTATGAAAATTTTCTTCTAGCCTAAAGGGCACTAAATTTCAGAAGCAGGCTTAGTAGTAATAACTGGATATAATAGTTGATGTTTGTTTCATCTCACATCAAATTGGTGAATCCAAAATAAATGTTGAATTGGTTTAGCTTGATTCCAAGTGCTAGTCAGTTTTCTTTGACTTAATAATTAGCCAAGGAAATGTGTCTATTGATTCATCTTAAGTTTGATTTAGTTACAGACAAATTGTAAACTCGAATAGTCTTTGATCATTCATTTGAATTTGACTCTGGTTGCCTCGTGCATGTTGACTCTAGTCAACTGACTTTGCCACTAGATTCCCTTGTCCTTTATTGGCCCCTGAGAATGTTCAACTGTTTGTAAATCAACTTTCTTACATTTTCTTATCATTGTTATCTAATGTAATAGCAACTAGTACATATCTCATGATTGTCTCAATACAGAGAAAATACTATAAGTACAATCTGAAATCTTTTGGTTGAACGAGCAACTCTATTACTGTTCTAAATTTGTTCTTTTATTAAGGTAGTGGTAAGGCTGCATACAATATATCCAATGTGGTTCGATCCTTCTCCGGACTTTGCATTGGCGGAAGCTTTGTGCACCGGGCTGCCCTTTTATTGAGGTAGTGGGTACTAGAGGGCAAGGAAACAAGGGAAAACTAAAGGGTCTTGCTTACTAGGAACATTAAGAGGACATGCTGGCCTCAGTAAACTTAATTATCTTATTACTAAAAGAACAAAATATCTGTCTATTTGTATTTTCTTAACTTTCCTGCATGTTTTGCTTGTAAAGGATATGTCAGTTAGATAGTCTTGCATGAATCTCCTTGTGCCTGTAACGTGGTTTTGATTTGTGCAAAAAGTTCTGATTTTTTTGTCTTTGCAGATGAAGACGAGAATGTTGGTGCACCTAAAATGCTAACTGGACCCAATCAAGTAATTTCATTAGAGTCCCATTTCCATTTGACTATAAATGTTATCAGTTAATCAGCTTATGTGGACTGAAAATCATGAGAATTTTTACAGATGTTGAATTAACTTTATTTTTCACAATTTTGTGCTCTTGATTCTTATGCCTTCACAATCCATTAGTTCTCCATTTTTCTACAAAGTGCTAGTTTAATTTTTTCTTAGTAAAAGAGGAAGTAGTTGTTTCTATATATCAGGGATTGGATAATTCAGATGTGGTTGCTGACCGCGTGGAGGGATCACTTGCAATTGTTCCAATAAGTGAAACCAAACTTGCCATTGAGAAGTTGCTCTCGCAGGAGACTTTCTCAAGGTAGCTGAGAATATCTTCATTTTTTTCCGCTGTAGGTTTGTTGGTATTTTGATATCCTTGGAAGACTTCCTTCTGATGCACATAAGCACATTTGCATGCATTTTATTTTTTACTTTTCACTTGCATCTAATTCATTTTTTGTGGATGTAAAATTTTCTATGGAGTCACAGACTAGGAAATGATCTGGCTTTTAACATACGATAAAAAGATGCTAATAATTAGTTACTTTTTATTGGTATTAGAACTGTTGAGAATACGTATATACACAAACACACGTGTGTGTGCGGTAAGAGAAAAATTCATTGCCCCTAGACAATTATTCCAGTGACTTTTAGAGAAGAAAGAAATATCAAGAATTTATAATGATTTGATAAAACTCATGTATAGTAATGTAGTTATTCATGATAAGCGTGATTGGGAGTGTGACGAATAAAGGACAGTCCGGTGCACGAAGCTCCCGCTAGTGTGGGGTCCCGGGAAAGGGTCGAACCACATTGGGTCAATCGTACGCAATCTTATTTTGCATTTTCGCAATAGGCTGTATCCACAACTCGAACCCGTGACCTCAAGATCATACGACAACGACTTTACCATTGCGCCAAGGCTCCCCTTCTGGGAGTGTGACGAATAACTTCCTTATAATTGCAGGTTTACAGCAAAGTTTAGCTTTTATTTCTTTTTTTCCACTTTATTATTAAACAAATTCACTTATCATGTCTTACATAAACCATAGAGTATGCTATTATAATTGAGTATCTCATAAACTTTTTTGAGGAGAAAAACTTTAGTAGAACTAAGTTGAATATACGAAATATAGTTTCAATAATGAGTAAAAATCGATGAAATAGTTAAGATGTCTGGACATGAAATTTCTGCAAGTAGGACTTTTAGATATATTTTATTGCTCAACAGGCAATATACATCAATGACAATATAATTAATAGGAAAACAAATGGATGATTAAAAGAGAGGAACTTTTGGAGTCTAATGTGATCGCTGTCGCTTTTTGGCTTAAGGAATTTTTTTTGAGTGTGTGGTATTTTAAGATATTAAGAAACAACATCTTAGAAAATTAATATAATTGAGATAAAAATGAAGATGGATGTGTTGGTTTAAAAAAATAATAAAAAGTACTATTATTGAGAATAATTTGGTGTAGCTCTAATTATGATAATATAAACATAGTTGAAGAAGGCAATTAACATATTGTATAGCTACATGAGCTGAATTGAGTAAAGTGAAAGGTACAAGGGAATATGACCAGAGAAAACTCTAGTTAAAATATTAGAAAGTAATTTAATTGACTTGAACTTGTGATATTGATCTTGCAAAGAGCTGAGTAAAGGGATAAGATCAATGTATGCGACCTAAATAGTTACAATATTGACGTACAATGATGATGATGATAAGTTTGCTTTCTAAATTATATCCTTGTAATTCATTACTAAAGCATTAGTTAAATATCTCTTGCATGAAGCACCATTTGGCATACTCTTTGATTCTTTTTCTCAAAAGGAAAGTACTTTAGCATAATTATTTGTAGAACACCACACCAAAAACATTTGATGGAAAGTTAGAAAGGAAAACAGCTTCCAAACTTGTGCTTGTTATCATGAATATCTTGAATCATCAATAGGCTTCATAATTTAGAAAATTCCCCTCGTATCCCTAAAAGTGATTATCTAAATAAAAAACTAATGTAAAATAAGGAAATAGATGCAAAAATATACTTGACTTTGAGTAGCATTTTCAGTTTATGCTAAAATGGTTGGCATCGATATTGGAGTATCCCTTCTCATTATCTATGTCAACAAAATTGTCTTTATATTTTTATGCTAGGACTTATTTATACCACCATTGTAATATCAACAAGTTATTTCATTCTTAGTTATGTGTACTCTTTTATGCTTCCAGCATACTGTTACATAATTATAGAAATTGCATCATTAATAGAATCACTTTCTTTGAACAGTTTCAACAAACACAAATCACCTTTTCTCCTGTCTGTGTTATCCAAGGAATTTTTCATGCTCATCTTTTAAAAAAATGCATTTAACAGATTGCACTATACTATAATCAAACATGTGCTTTATTGGGAGCTTGTAACGCTTAGCTGAACCCTGATATTCTACTTCTGCTTCTAGGGATGAATGTGAAAGACTGACTAAGTTATTACAATCTCGAGTGGTTGATTCACCATTAGCAAACAGGGATCTTGGCAACATTGTTGATTCTTCTGGAGCCTGGCTATATTTGACGCAGAGTCCTGATCTACCTGGATCATTTCTGTACTCTCCTGGTGGTCCTTCTCCTAAGACTCCTGCTTTTAGTACACCTGATGTTCACAACCCAGCTGTAATGGAAGCCAAGAAATGGTTGGAGGAGAAGAAGCTGACATCGAACTCCAAAGTTGATCCTGCTCTTGGACCTTGCACTTTGAATACTGATATGCTTCATCATGTAAGGCTTTCTTTTAAATTACTAGCTTCTGAAAACTATTTTGCAGCATCATTTCTCTTTTACACGTTCTTCTCTCTCAATTGCCTTTGCTTTTAATTCTTCATTTACATGAAATAATTATGATAACTACTATCTTTTCATCACCGCTACCATATCTATTCAAAACCAACATAGTTAAACACTGATTGTTTCCCATTCTTGGTGCAGTTCTAAAAGCCAATGTTTTTAAACTCCACCCATGGGTTGACCAGGATTAGCCATTTGTTCCTGGATCAATCCAGCCTAGTCAACCTGTGTTGCCAATGTTTTGTTGTCAGCAACTTGTCAAATTTTTTGTTTATTTAATTTATTTATTTTTAAAAACATGTCCTAATAGTGTTTAGTGTGTTTCCTTATTCAAGTATTTATGTTTTAGTGTCTTTTACTAGGTTATCACATGATGGATCTGGTCACTTACTTTTTATGGGTTTGGATTCACTAATCTTTTATCATAAGAACATGTCTCTATCCCTCCTGGTGTGAGAAATGATAAGTGTGGCATAGGGCACACTTTTACCTTTGATATCTGTGAATTTCTGTCTGGAAGTTCATTATGCTTATGACATGTTTATTACAAATAAAGAACCTCCATTTCCGTAGAGATGTTTGAGTAATCTGTTATCCTCCAAAAAATTTGGTGTTGCTATTCACTTTGAATAAATCTTCACAGTTCACAGCATGAAAGTTCTATTATGAAGTTACTTTCTGTTCATGCATTCTACAGGATCTTCCTGATGATGTCTCACCAGTGGATTTGGCTAAATCGTTTATGCAACACCTTCCTCCTTGGCAGTCTCCAAGCTTTGATAATAGTACTCCAATATCTACTATGGATAGAAGGGTGAATCTTTTCCCTGAGAGAAGCAACCATGCAACAAATAGCAATTCTTTGCCATCGTTCAAGGTAAAAATATTAGAATATAGGTGATTACACAATTGAAAGTAGATAATGCACAACTGTATATGCACATTTACTGCTTATGTTGATGGCACACACCCTTTTGAATAACACAACTACATGATGATGTAATTTTATTTAGAGACGAATTTTCTTGCAATCACATGCCACAGATTTCTCTAACTATGCAGTTTAAGAATGTTCCCAGATAGTTTGGATTCAAGACATAGTGTTGTTGTTTCTTATCCCAAACTGATGCTTGTTTGTTTCTGTCCAACTATATGATGGCCCTGTGCAGGAATTTAAGAGAAAGTATCTCTCGGTGAGGTCACGGAAAGGCCCAGATAGTACTGATAATAAGAAACCCCGTTTGGTAGATGGTCAGTTGGAGAACTATTCCTTCAAACAAATTGATTCTCAGGAATTAATTCAAAGAAAAATTTCAAAGATCTCATCAGCAGTTGGGAATTCTGATTTTTTAAGAACAATGCAAGTTTCATCTTCTTTACCATCTGCGGAAAATTTCAATGCTCCTGCTAAATCATTAACTGAGCATGTTGAAGGTCATTGTTCCAAGGATGTTAATTACTCCTTTGATAGAACTTTCAATGCCGATCAGTTGACACAACCACTAGCAGATAAATCCACTCCCACAACCTTTACTTCAGAGCAGAAGAAAACACTTAAGACTTCAGTGGTAGCACCAAACAAAATTGCATTGCCAATGCCCACTATTAGTACTTTAGAGTCCACTGTATCAGATGGACCTACTGATCCTAATTTGCCTATTTATTTGGATTCAAATAAGGTAACAAGGTTATTTTTGTTTTTACTAAGCATGATACTAGATTTTCCTGTTTTTGGTATTCTCTGTTCTTGTTTCATATCTTGTGTTATAGTACATATCTTAACATAATAGTTGTTTTCGACACTATAAAAATCTTCTGTTGTCAGGAGGTCAGCAATCCTTTATTAACTGTGCAAGAAGACATTGTTGAGAATGATGTTCCCCGTGAATCTTTTATTTATGCTTCAACATCAGTAGTGCCTGGCGGTAATTTATTAGTTGAAGAAACATTTATTTTTCCACGAGGACTATGAGTCGCAGTTTTTAATTTATAAAAATATAATTTTGTTTAAATTCAGGAGATTCCAGAGACCCCCTGCCTCATATTGAAAAAGTAATTGAGACACCAGATGGGTAAGTTTATGCTTGGTTATATCATGCATCTCAAGTTTTACTAGTTTCATCATAAAGTTTTTGTGTTCTATTTTAAGATGATAGGCACCTCAGTATCTTCCTATCATGGACTAAGGCTAGATTAGTCTTTGTAAGCTCTCTTAAGCTCTTCAAGTGGTTACGATGGACATAGGATTCAAATTTGAAAATATGAAACTTCAAGAATTCTTTTTGTGTGAAAAGTAGTACCGAGGTTCAAAATCTTGAACCTTTGAAGGCTCTCTTGGAAGTGAGATTTACAAGTGGAGTCCCATTTGATGCTACATTGTTGCAGCCTGATATGAATGATATATCTAATCTAATAAACTAGGACAGTTTTCTATGGTATTGTTGTGGAAACCACCTGCACTGTAGAATGACTTCTTCATTTGGGTGGTCAAGTTAAAGGAACTGAGCAATGGTATAATCTTGCAAGCCATCTATAGAATGAGAACCTATATGATGATTGAATGGACAAATTGTTTGTTTCTGCTGCTGCTGAATGCTAACTAAGAATTGCAACCGGCCTTGACAAATGCAGGTGAAGTCAAAATCTATTGGGAAATAGGCGGTGCACATTTTATCATCGATAAGAAGCCTACCCCACTTCTTGAATAGTTTCCATGAAATGCGCTCACTCCTTTTCATGAAAATTTCTGATTCTATCAAAACAAGAGTGTTTATTGACATTGTTGATTTGGTGTCTTTTTCCATAATCTTATAATTGTCAATTCAAAATCAGTCAATAGTTCTTGATTGTGTCTGGTTTATGGTTGTTTGATTTGTTAGCACAACTTAGTTATGTATGCTTTACTGACCACTAACTATCATGATCTTTTTTCTTCTTAATGTCAGTGATGCCGATGATACTACCAATCGCGATAATATTTTTCACTCTTCTAGCGCAATTGAAACTGATTTTTGGACAGTCCAGGCCAATAATTCTACAGAATTGAACCTAGATCCAGGTTTCAAGTTCTCTGCTCTTTTTTAGTAATAAAAAAGAAAATTAGAGCTAAAATTTCAGTACTCAATTCTTTTGTTGCATAGTGATCTGGCAATACCTTGACACATACCATTCTGTTTCGTTACTTGGATTGTTATATTTCAGTAGCTGGCAGTGATGATGACAGCTTACATCAGCCGTTAATGTTAGATATTAGTATCTATCCAATATTGTCAGTAAAATGTCAAGGAATCAAGTTGGGCAAAAAAAAAATTGTGCCAAAGATTCTACTCCTGCGCTTTAGATGTCCCATTTTTATTGTGGTTTGTTTATGCATGATTGCTTTAGTACCTACACATTGTATTGAATCTTAAAACAATATGCACTATCTGTGTGTGACAGAGTTAAACCCACTCAACATGATTCCTCATCCTCCGCGTGGAACAGAAGGATTAACAAATAACGACTTCTCCGCCAATGGGTAAATCCACACGAGAATAGATTCCTGGTCCTTCTCTTCTTCAAAATTGTCTTAATCTAATTGTTTGATCTGTTTTCTTCAGTGTCTCCTTAGAGTCAAATCACAATCCACAACCTATTTGCCTGGTAAACAAGAGTTCTACCCAATGTAGCAACGGTGAACAAACTGCAGTCGCAACTGAAATAACAACTTATGCGCCTCCGAGTGTCGATCCACCAGCTGTCCAGAGAATGGACAATATCAACACTAAATCGCAGAATGGCACAAGAATGAAGTCAACTGAACATGCTATTGTCGAAGCTCAGCCTAGCAGTAGAAACCCAAAGAAAAGAACAGCAGTTAGGGTAAGAAGAGGAAGAGGACGTGGACGAGGTTCCAGGTGACAGTCAGCTATATCCTACAACGAGAACATAGCATAGGTTCCAGCTATTTGAGGTCTGTTATATAGTTTAATGGAACTTATGCTGGCGGCTGGCCGGTGTACCCTAGTTATTGTTGAAACAAAAAAACTAGTAGTTCGTTAGTTTTAGTTTATCAGCATCGATTTAGCAAGTTGGTGCATAATTTTTTACATTGTGTGTTTGTATCATCTTTTAGGTTTTATGATCTGAACGCAGACATAGGTTTGTCACTGAATCTCTCATGTATTGTAGCTGATGTCTAAAATTTTACGATCTGTCACCTGCTCCTCGTCCCATAAAACACAATTCCATTGAATTAATTTTCAAGTTGAAATGTATCCTCTGGTTCATGTGTTTCTGTTCAAAGAGATCAATTCCTAAACAAAGTTTATATGATCTCCTTGGTCAAATTCATAAGCTAGCAAACTAAACATTGCATTGGTGTCAGATAACCAGTGGATCATTTTGTGAAGACGATTCATTTTTCAATAAACATATTTCAATATCTATATATATATTTGACATGCTGGGGATAGCTCAGTTGGAGGAGCAGGCTGAATATTTTTGAAGGTCTCATGTTTGATATACGCTCACCCTAATTTTATTTATTTTCTCCTTTTCTTTTCTCAAGTAAACAGATCTTTCAAGGTCTCACTTCTAACAAACATATCTCATACTCCATCATATAATCTATGCTTTCACAAATGTGTTATCATCAAAATGTCCTAAATTTCTCTCTTCTTGAGAGGAGATATTGCAAAGGTTTATTAAGAGGGGCATCAAGTAAACAAGGCAAACTTTGGTGGCGTTTACATAAAACGCTTTTCAAACAATGTATTATTTCTCATGCGAAAACAGTAAATAAAATAAATAAAAAATAAAGAAGGCAAATGACATCATTCTTTCTACATCCTTGGAGTTATGACGAGATAGTAAAAGATAGAACGAGCTCCTTAGATAACGAAGATTCAAATTTCACGTCAGTGGAAAATTTGTATGAGGTCGGATTGGATTAATCGGATTTTAAGAATTGGATACTGAATTATTAAAAAAAATAAAAAATAAGAGAGGAACAAATATCAAACTACTAGGTAACAATGAACTTTAACAACAATTTTTTTGGGTAACTTGGAGTTCAAGAATTAATCCAATCCTAATGCTTCAACAAGATCTCCACTACGAATTCGCCAGCAACAATGATTCTGCATTGGAAATTCCATTGCGATGGATGCCATTCATCATCTCAACTTAGTTTACTTTAGATTTTGCCCACAAAAGAGAGTGTATAAAACCCAGCATTCCAAGCAATATACAACAATTACTAAGACTTATTCCACTAGATGTGTCGGCTAGAGGATGATATATATATGAAACTGAGATTGATTGGAGGTAATCACCTTCCAACCTTAGCGAGAAAACAACTACAAGTGGCGAGAAGGCGCGAATACTAGACCTTTATGAGCACCACCAAGTTCTTCCAAGCTGTGGCAGACCAGTTAATTTTAAAACCAGATGGAATAGTTTATTTGTACACTTTTAAGTAGCTCTCCGTGCCATAGCCAAATTGTTTTTGATCTGAAATTTGCTGAAGGCAAATACTGTTTGTTATCCAGGATGAAAATCTATGCTACAAGTCCAATAGGCATAAACGATAACTGTCGAAAGCGAAGATCTACAATCGTGCAAATAACTGTAACCATGTTTCAGTATAGTCAATTGCAAACTGTTTGTTATTATGAATCAGCATCTACTGATCAACTGAACATATTAGCAAACTAAAATGAAGATTAATGGAACACTTGTGGCTGATTTAAGATTGACATCTTCTTCCTTTCCTCTTCATTTATCCATTGAGGTAAACTTTTCTAGTAAAGTTTGACCATTGAGGAATTTTATGTGCATAACTTCAATGATCTAATCTCTTCATCATGACTCATGATTTTGCCTTATTTAAGAATGCCGCAAATTTATTATTTTAAATAAATAAAAATATCATTGTATTTGGAAGCATATAAAATATTATTTATATTAAATCTTGATATTCAGCAAATGATATTTGAACAAGCATAGTAGGAGATGACATAGAAGAAATAGAAGGAATGTAATTAGTTGATATAATGGTGACAGATCAAGAGATATCTTAGAGATGTTAATTTGTAATAGTAATGTAGAATATGTATTTCAAATAAAAAAAAAATTAAAATTTACATTAACCTTAAATTTATTTAATATGTATCATATGTATTTTATATAAATACAATTTATGTAGGGTATCTTTATATGTTTGAGCGTTTGGAATTTTTTTTTTCTATCTTGAAAATAAAATTTCAAAATAGATATTTGGTTGAATTTTAGTATTAAAAGGAAGTAAGAGAAATCCTATGCAAAGAGCAAAATTATGTGTTTAGTTCATGTTCATCACCAACACTATTTTTTTAAGGATAAAATAATTAAAAAAATAACTAATATATTTTTCTTTAAAGACAAAATTAAACTTGTCTTTTTTTTAAAAATAAATAAATAATAAAATGCTTAAAATCAAATTATTTTTAAGTATTTTAATTTAGTCATTCATTTATTTCATGATAATATACTGTAGCAAAATTTTATTTTATTTGAATTATATGCAGTAAAAAATTATATTTATTTTCATTCTAGCACATACTTCCTAAATAGTTTTTCCTTTCCATTTTATAATTTGTAGAATAAGTAAATAGTTTAAATATTTGTTAGTTTAAACATTACCCATTATTACTTTTCAAAAAAAGATCAAAATATATTTGTCTCACAAGAGCAATTCATTTATCAATTAATTAATATCATAATTACCTACTATTTTGCATATGGTAATTAGATCATAGTTTTAACATTTTAGTTATTTTATATGTTCATTATAATCTATTTTAGAATTATTATTTATTCCACTTCTAAATTAACTTGGAAATATCACTTTATTTAATTATAAACCCATAAATTAGGCAAAAATCTAAAAAACACCCCTAATTATTTTTTTTTTCAAAACCACTTTTCTAAAAAAACACTCCATCATTTTTTTAATCTAAATTTAAATAATTTAAATTAAGTTTAAAGAATTTTTAAAATAAAAAATATGGTGAAGTATTATAATTTTTTTTAGAAAAGAGTATTTTTTTGATTATTTTAATAATTAAAAAACCTTTTTAATTGCTCTAATGAATTTAATTATAGATAGTAATAAATATTTTTATTATTCGTTTCACACCTTTAAATTTGTTAGAGGTGAATGAAATAATTTAATAATGAAATAAATAAATTATGAAAAACTTAATTTTTAAACTAAAATGTAACTTGTTTCTACATTTGGAAAGTCAACGGGAAATACTATTCCAAAATAATCCAAAAAGGGAAGCAAACAAAAAGAGGCAAGAAAAAGAAAAGAGAGGAAAAAAAAGAAGAGAGAAAACTTTAACTTCCATGCCGACGTGTCAATCAACCTTAATGACTCATTGACTTTTCCTTTTCTGTTTTTCCTCCCACAGTTCGATTCTCACCACCTTCGCCTCTCCTTCTCCTCCCTCTTCTTCTGTTCTTGAGGCAGAACAGAGAAGAAGAACGCCGGTGGCGATGGATCCGAGACAGCTCTTGGCCAGTGTCTTAACCATCACCATGTTCCTCATGCTCGGAAATATGATCAAGAGAGATCATTTCGACTCAAATGAGGTAAAAAAATAATAGTAAATCAGGAAAAAAAAGCAAACAAACAAAGAAAAGCAGAAACAAGTTTCCTCTGTTTTCAGTTTGTTTTTCGTTTCTTAAACACTGCTGCGTTGATTCCTCTATTTCTTGTTTTTTTTTTTTGCCCTGATGTTGTTCCAAAAAGATTCGACTTTTCCACGTTCTGTTTAATTGTTTGTTGGTATTGGAATGGTGGACTTTGAATTTTGTATCGTATTTCTACTCTTTTTAAGGTGTTCTTCTCAGACTAACAACTTTAAAGATGAGAAATTCAACACTTTTTGATATTTAAACATATTCTTTGAATCCTCTCTGAACATGAAACAAGTGAACTTTTGTTCTTCACTTCTCATCGAAGTGTGTTGATATTTTGGATTCGATTGAGCTCTTTATTGAATGATCTCTTGTAAACTGCTCTCTATTTTGCACCGTGCACTTCAGGCGAGGAGCCGAGTGGATGTTACCACGGTTGAAGAGAGGTCACTAACCTGGATTACTCGTCAACCAGCAAGAACTCAAGTGCTTAAACCATGCTGGGGAAAGCCAGCTTCAGGTCTGTGCCAAAACTTTCAAAACAACCTAACCCTAAACTTATCTTTCTTAGCCATGAAAATATGATTTAAAAACTACATATTTGTTCAGAAGAGGATGAAGAACAATCAAATGGCTACATCACATTCTCCTTGAGGAGTGGCCCAGAGTACCATCCCTCACAGGTCTACTAATTACATTTTTTTTTTTGTTTTTGTTTTTATTTTTTGCTCGTGCAAATTCTTTAGTTGATCAGAATCATTAATTTCTGAAAACAAAGATCATCTTGTTCTAAAAGTGTCTCAGAGTTTTGTTTGATCAAATAGGTGGCTGATGCTGTGGTCATTGCAAAGTATCTTGGAGCCACTTTGGTGCTCCCTGACATAAGAGGAAGCAAGCCAGGCCAAAAGAGGTATTCCATTTCGCATCATCTACATCGTAACATCGAGCACGCATCGAAGTTGTTAATTATACTCGATCGGTTGTTTGTCTATGAGCAACTAATCTTCAATTTTGATGCTAACGAGGTTCAACATAAACTGCACTGAGAATGCTTGCCGAAATGCTTCTGAGATTTGCAGTTTTTACTAACATAACTGATCGCCATTACAGGAACTTCCGAGAATTATACGACGTCGATAAATTCATTCGGAGCCTGGAAGGTGTCGTCAAAGTGGTAAGCGAGCTTCCCGCCGGCGTAGCCGCTCGACTGCCGACCGTCGTTAGAGTCCCCAACGGCGTATCGGAGGACTTCATCAACGAGCAAATCCGACCAGCCTTCCTCGCCAACAACTACTTGAAGCTCGCGAGCTCTTTTCCTTCAGCCAGCGTAGGAATGCGGGAAGTCGACCGCAACGACGAACTGGAGTCAGTCGCCTGCTTAGCCATGTTCGGCAGTCTCGAAATCAAATCCGCGGTGTCCAAAGTGGCCGACACGATGATCCAGAGGCTTCAAATGCTCAGCCGCAACCTGCACAGCCAGTTCATCGCCATCGACATTAGGACCGATCGGCAAAGCTGCAAGGAAGGCAAAGCCGGCAAGAAGGCTTGCTACGACGTGCAGGAGGTCGTCGATTTCTTGCGAATGCTCGGGTTCGGCAAAGACAGCACTGTCTACGTAACTCAGACTTGGTGGGATGAAACTCTTGGTCCGTTGAAGGAGTACTTCCCAAGGACTTATACGAAGGTAATTAAGAAATTAAGTTCATTCGTCTTCGACGATCGATCTGAACCTTGACGGTGTTCTTTACTTCCGGTGTTGCAGGACGACTTGGTGCCGGCGGAGAGGAGAGGGGAGGTGCTGGGGACGGGGAGTGAGCTGGAGAGAGTTATCGACTTCCAAATCTGCTCGAAGAGCGATGTGTTTGTGCCTGCAGTGGCCGGTGTGTTCTACGAGAGTGTGGCGGGGAAGAGAATTGCTTCAGGGCTCACCAAGATTCTTGTGCCACGTCAAGTGGATGATGCCACGTATGCTGCCACGGCGGATGAGTTCGTGTCGAGCTATGTCTCCAAGAAGAACCATGTTGCTTACTCGTGCCATTGCTAGATTTTATTGCTATATAGGAGTGACAGTTGGGATTGACGTGTTCCTCGCAATCCAATTCGTTTTAATTAAATAGATCTGGTTGTGGCCAATTGCCAGGGTTTACATTTGGTGGAAATGCTGAGATTACGACTTAAAAAAATGCTAGAATTTGGCGTTGAGTTCAGTGAAAATTTCGACGCAAATAATTACAAACGAACGTCGAAAGCAACGCTTAGAAATCCGCCGGCCGGCGGGCCGGCGGGCGGCCTTTCCAATGCAATATCAAAACCCATTAGATTCGTTCCAAGTTGGATCGATTTTTGATTCCGACGTCGGGTTGATATCCAACTGGACCATCGCAATGCGGCAACACCGTCAAAATCAAATCTTGCTGCTCCGACAGCTCGAGACGGAGTTGCAGTAGCTCATCTTATTCTCCGACGACCGTAGATGGCCGCCGGCGACTGCCTCCTTCTGCCAGCCGCCGCTGCTCTGCTCTTTCTCACCTTCTTCCTCTGTTCCGATGGCGAGCCAATGGCCTGCGACGCTCCTTCTCCCTCCCCTCTCTGCGAGGCCTTCCTCTACGTCCGCCCTCTTGGGCTCGACGTCTCGGTGGTTGCCGACCGGTACGCCGCCAACGCCTCGCTCATCCAGGCCTTCCCCCGAGGCTCCGAGGAAGACTACCTGGTCTCGGTCCCCTGCGCGTGCGAGCGGCCGGCGGACGCCAAGCTCACCGCCCTGTTCCACGACGCCGTCTACACGGCGAAGTACAACGACACCGCCGATAACATCACGGCCACTGTTTTCAGCGGGTTGGCGTGGAGCGTGCCGTCCAGTGTCAAATTCGGATACAAAATCACCGTCCTCCTCCCCTGCGGGTGTTGGACGGCGGGAAGAGGAGGAGCAAGGGAGGAGAAGAAGGTGGTGGTGGTGTCGTACGCGGTGCAGGCCGACGACACGCTGACAACCATCGCTGACTTGCTGGACACCGACGTGGATTCGATCATAGCGATAAACGCAGAGTTGCGTCAGAACCCGAACTCCATCCAGCCCAGCCAAATTCTGTTCGTGCCCATGGGTGCACATTCTTCGCCGGTGCTGCCGGCGGCGGCGGCTCATGCTAATTACTTCAAAGGTAAACCATCGGAGAAAGTTCAAGTTTGGAAGAGACCTAACGCATCATTGTGTGGGTTCAAAACATTAGATTAACTCCGTGGCGTTGGAATTTATCAGGGAAGCAGAAGGTTGCAATCATAGGGCTTGGCATTTCCATATCATTTTTGTCGATCATCCTCATCGTCTTCTCGGTACTCTTCTACCGGAGACGGCGATCGGCTGACACCGTCGACGAGAAATCGAAGGCGAACTCGAGCAAAATTGCAAGCACAAGATGCACGGTTGCAGCCTTGGAGAGCCGGCTTCTTACTTGCAAGAATGGTGAAGGTATTAAAATATTTACTAACCTTAATTATGTCTCTAATTAAGCTCTAATCATGGTTCTTAACCCATAAAAGTTTCATTTTGCAGTAACTGCAGCATTCAGATCAGATAGACCAGTGATATTTAGTCTGGAAGAGGTTGATCAAGCCACTGCAAGTTTCGAAGGATCAAGAAAGATCGGCGAGGGAGGGTATGGCAGTGTGTATTTCGGAATCTTAGCCGATGAGGTAATAGATCTTCAAGTTCATCTTCATTTCTATACGAAAACAAGTTGTTTACTTACACCAGTGCAGGAAGTTGCCATTAAAAAGATGAAATCAAGCAAGTCCAAGGAGTTCCTTGCTGAGCTAAATGTTTTATGCAACGTGCATCACAGAAATGTGGTATGTCACAAAATAGAACCTTAAATTCAAGTGTTTCCTTGTCGTCTAACTACATTCGACTCTTCGCTAGGTCGAACTCATTGGTTATGCAGCAGGAGAGGACTACCTTTACTTGGTCTATGAGTATGTTCAGAATGGCTCACTGAATGAGAACCTTCATGATCCATTGCTCAAAGGTTAGGGCCAAGCACTTACATTTAGAGTGTATTCATCCAAATGTATCGAATAACCAAGTCTAATGAACTGCAAAGCAGGTCATCAGCCTCTTTCATGGACTGCAAGAGCACAGATTGCATTGGATACAGCATGCGGAATCGAGTACATACACGAACACACCAAGATGACTTGTGTTCATCGTGATATAAAGACTAGCAACATCCTTTTGGATAGCACACTAAGAGCAAAGGTGAGCCTTTTTGTTCAGCTTCACTCAATACCATACAAAGTACAGATTCCGTAAGTCTGAGTTATGGTTTATCGTTCTTCGAACAGGTAGCAGATTTCGGGCTAGCAAAGCTGGTGGAGGAACACAAAGAAGAACAAGGCTATTTAGCTACACGTTTGGTCGGAACACCGGGATACCTTCCACCAGAGTTCGTATAAATATATATAGATAGATAGACCGATCATATTCAGTAACTTGACATTAGTAGCTTGTTTTTGTCAGATCTGTTAGGGAGCTGCAAATGACCACCAAATCTGATGTGTTTGCCTTTGGAGTTGTGTTGTCTGAGCTTGTCACAGGCCAAAGGGCTCTAACTCCAGATCGAAAGGATCCAAGCAAGATGAGATCACTGGCCACAATTGTAAGACTATCTTCAACTTAGCTGTTTTTGGCAATGAAATAAAAGAACAGAAAGAAAAATGTGCCAAATGAGTTGTTCAGAGTAATCAGTTTCCTTATTTAGCATAACAATGGAAGATTACTGTTTACTTGTGATTTGCACCAGATGAAAGGAATTTTCCTCTCAGAAGATCCAGAGAGTGCCATTGAGGAGATTATAGATCCAAATCTGAATAACTTTTACCCTGCTGAAGAAGTCCACAAGGTTAATTAGTTCATCCTTAATTTCTGCCTTTTTTCTTTTCTTCAGATCATGACAAATAGTTATTTCTTAATCACTGCTTTAACCAAATTCAGATGGTGCACATTGCTATGTGGTGCTTGTGTGATGATCCTGTCAGTCGACCGGAAATGAGAGAGATCACTGCAAATCTATTGCAGATTCTGATGGCTTCCATAGAGTGGGAAGCATCACTTGGTGGCAACAGCCAAGTGTTCAGTGGCATCTTCGGAGGAAGATGAGTCTGTTTTCGAGAGTTCTATTAGTCGCAACTAGTTGAGGTTGGCTATATGAATCATATTCCATAGTTGTACTCTATACAATACTTTATTTGCTTATGATTGGAATTGTGATAATGATGTTTCATGTGATGTAATTATTACTAAAATTGATCCTAAATCGTTAAAAGGGAAGTTTGTATCATAATATTGTGGTAAGCACTCTCTTATATGCTAACTTTGTAGTCGACTCCCATGTTCACTCTTTGCGTATTGTCGACAAAAGGAAAAAAAAAATCTTCACATTGCTAGATCTATGCACCTATTGGATCAATAGGTACATATAGATCTATCAATGTGAAGATCTAGCAATGTGAAGACTTATATTCTTGTAAATGAATAGAATTATGAGATGGCAATTTGTACACATTCTTTGATGATACGGAAATGATTCAACCTTTTAAAACATAATTTGTCATGAAAAGAATTTAATTGATGTACCTATTAACATATGACATGTTTATTTATGAACGAATCTAATGAAAATTTTAAATTATATAATATATTTGTTAAAAACGAATACTGTGATGAAATTGCTAAAGAAATTCATGATAAGTTTAATAATTAATCCAAAATAAAATAAAATTTATTTGACACTAGATTTACTTGACTTTGAATTAGTCCCGAATTAAATGCCAAAACAACCTAAAAGAAGATGCTTTCAAATTGGTCGCTCGCTATTAACTAATTATAAACGGTCAAGATCAAACAATATTGAATCGAACAGACGAAAAGAAGTCCTCGATATGAAATCCAACGGATATATTTCCTCTATAATTTTGCATTCTTCTTCATTCTCTACCAGAAAATAATAATGTATGCTCATATTACAAAGTGGATCTGGATCAATTATATATATACAGTTTTGATATCCTGCACACCCCTATGTGAGTGCTCGTGAGCGACAGTCAACGTGGACACCTGACGTGGCTAAAATTAAATTTTTTTAATGCAGTTGTTCTTTCTCTCTTCCTTCGCGCGCGCTGTTTTTTGGCCCCGATTCTCAAAATTTTTTCCCAAAAAATTTCAAATC
>JBBUKS010101623.1:0-26824 GCA_038050645.1 Hedychium gardnerianum
CTTATTCGCTAATGCAATAATCTGTGGTACCTTGTTTGATCCAAGGACAAGATTCTGGTTTGCAAATCTAAGCTTCTGTGTGTTGCTATTCTTTAAAGAAGAATGCTAGAATATTACTAATTTTGCTACTGAAACATACAGAAATCAAGGTAAACTGTAGACTTGTTCAGTATTTGTGTAAGAGAAATCAAGCCATAGTTTTCTTACACTAGATATAATAGTTTGTTAGTAGCATCATATTCATTGTCTTGTAATCAACTTTTTTCTACTTTGCTTTTTCTGCCATGAACACTTGCTTTATGGCTGGTACCTCTTTAGAATTGGTTTCGAAAAAATATATTGTTAATGATTGTGTTGTCCATGAAAATATGAGCCAAGTTATTCTTTTAATTCGTAGTAACTATTATTGTTGGCGTGCTTGCTTTTACATGGTCTTTTAGATTTAACAGCTACGCTAGATTTTTGTCATTTTTGTGTAGTTCAATGTGTTGAACACTGAAGACTACAACTCCAAAAGATTTGGATTTCCATACATTTGTCCCCTGCGTGGTTCTTTTTATCTTTACTGTACTCTTTCCGGCTGCAGTTAGCCAAGATGTCGTTCCGTAGTATCGTTCGTGATGTAAGAGATAGCATCGGGAGCCTGTCAAGGCGAAGTTTTGAAGTGAAACTTGGGAGTCTTTCAGGACATCTCAGGAAAAAGTCTCAAGGCTTCGTAGCTGAGCCACATGATCCACCTCCTGTTATTCAGTCTAGTCGCTGGGCTAGCCTTCCACCAGAGCTACTCCGGGATGTGATCAAAAGATTGGAGGCTAGTGAAAGCACCTGGCCATCCCGAAAGCATGTTGTTGCCTGTGCATCTGTGTGCAAAGCTTGGAGGGAGATGTGCAAAGAGATAGTAAGAAATCCCGAGTTTTGTGGGAAGATAACTTTTCCAATCTCATTGAAACAGGTAGGTTTTTTTTTTTTAAAAAAGTTCTACCCTTATGACAGTGATAAAACACACTAGAACATACTGATGTAGTAATTACACGTGACATTTATTTTTTCAAATGAGCGTTATGTTGCCTAATAGGTTTAGATTTCACTTGCATTTTCTAGTTCTAATTTGCATTTGCTTTTGCAGCCTGGCCACAGAGATGGACTGGTTCAGTGTTTCATCAAGAGGGACAAATCCAAATTAACTTACCATCTCTATCTTTGTCTTAGTCCCGGTAAGTTTGCTCTCCCATAAACTTTTTCATCTAGATAATATAACGTTTCTAAGATCATTACTTGTCACCTTTGAAGTTAGCAGTAATTTACAGTAGTGTATCACCTTTTATGTTCACTATCCATTTTACTGGGAATCAATATCTCTGTAGCATTCATGTGGTTTTGTTAGTCTAATCAAACCTATAGTTAGAAGTTTGAACTTCAATCTCAGTCCTCCTAAAATTTGTATGTGTCACACTTGTCATCTAAATGAGCTAATTAACGGATCAAACTAAATCTCATTATCTCGTTATCTTTCTTATTATCATAGAAGAATAAACTAAATCTAAGATATCAATAGATTCAAGACGGATGAGCTAATTAACTTAAATGGAAGATTCAACATAATACATGAGAAAGCATCTAAGAAGATACAATTTTTGCTAAGAAAATTAATTTAACTATACATATTCTGCAAACATGGATGGGATTCTAGAACTGGGAAAAAATGATTTGACGATGAGCCCAGACTCCTCTATACCTACTTCATAAGGGTAGTGCATAAGTTGTCCTTCTATCTAGGCATTCTTATGTGATGTTGGTTGATTGGTTCTAACATCTAGTATGCTTTGAGTTTCATGTTGGTTAGCTCATTGTTGTATTAGCTAACTTATTTCTAACAGCTTTGCTGCGAAATGAAGGTATTTATCACGCCATTCTTACAATCTTAGGTCGCTTTTCCCCATTTTTTTTCTTCTGATGTAATGATTTGTGATCACTGATTTAGTTTCTGCTAGTCCTATTTATTCTCTGTTACTTCTTTCCTTTTCCAGAGTATAAGATTGTTACATATATATATGGTACTAATGTGTTTTGAATCTCTACTAATCAAACTTATGTTTAATTTGGTCGTGTAGCTGTGCTCGTAGAGAATGGGAAATTCCTTCTCTCGGCAAAAAGGATTCGGAGGACAGCTTGTACTGAATATATCATCTCGATGGATGCCGAGCACATATCGAGATCAACCAACACCTACATCGGGAAGTTAAGGTATTGAAATTTATTTGTCAATTGTTCATCGAAATGGCATTGGTGAAGTTAAACCAAATGATTCCCTGTCACATTTGTAGGTCTAATTTCCTCGGCACAAAGTTCATAATCTATGACTCTCAGCCTCCATACAATGGGGCCGCTATTTGCCCACCTGGACGAACAAGCCGTAGGTTTT
This sequence comes from Hedychium gardnerianum, assembly GCA_038050645.1. NCBI lineage: Eukaryota > Viridiplantae > Streptophyta > Magnoliopsida > Zingiberales > Zingiberaceae > Hedychium > Hedychium gardnerianum. The sequence continues at coordinate 2,423 of JBBUKS010101623.1, forward strand.
ACACAAAGAAAGTCTCCCCTAAGGTCCCATCTGGCAGCTACAGCATAGCTCAGGTGTCATATGAGCTGAATGTGCTTGGCACCCGAGGACCTCGTCGAATGCATTGTGTTATGCACTCTATTCCTACTTCAGCCCTTGAGCCTGGTGGCACAGTTCCGGGCCAGCAGGACAACCTTGTTTCACGTTCACTGGAGGAGTCCTTCCGCAGCATATCTTTCTCCAAGTCCATGATGGACCATTCCATGGACTTCAGCAGTGCTCGCTTTTCTGATATCATCGGAGGAACTCAAGATGGCGATGAGAACAGCGAGACCAAGGAAAGACCGCTAGTTCTTCGTAACAAACCCCCTAGGTGGCATGAACAATTGCAGTGCTGGTGCCTGAATTTTCGAGGCCGGGTCACTGTAGCTTCCGTAAAGAACTTTCAGCTCATTGCCGCAACACAACCTTCTGCAACTGTTCCTACAACATCACAGCCAGCACCTGCAGAGCATGATAAGATCATACTGCAGTTTGGCAAGGTTGCAAAGGACATGTTCACGATGGATTACCTATACCCCCTCTCAGCATTCCAAGCTTTCGCTGTCTGTTTGAGTAGCTTCGACACCAAGTTGGCTTGCGAATAAACAATGAAAAATTCACTCTATTGTCAGTTCATCATGGTTAACAATGTTGCAACTCGTGTCCTTCAACTCGTATCTCAGAAGCATATGTATGTCTCATTCTAAAGCCTTCTTGCAAATCCTACAGGTTAGACATTTTGCACAAAGTACTAACTGACGGTAAATATTACCGTGTAGGCCTCTCTTACGACTGATCATGTGAAGAGGAAGCAGAGCGTATACAAATTTTAAAGCGAACTACTTTGGGTTCATGACTTCAAGTTACTACCAATCAGATTTACTTGGTGCACACTTCGCTTTAGGATTTGTGCCCACATAAAGAATGTGTTCTTACCGAAGAATTGTCTGAACTTTAGCATCCATGCATTTACTTCCTGAAGTGTTTTTCGAAAGATGGTCAGAGCAGTGTCATTTTGAATCACAAATCACTTTTCCTTTTACTTTGCATCTTCTTCATTGTGGTGCTCAACTGGGAAGGGATTGTTGGGGTTTACTTTGGCTGATCACCAGTTCGACACACATGCATCTGTCTCAAATTTGCCTTACAAATCATCCCTTCTTTTGAATTCTCTCTAGGCTTTTCATAACAGCAGGGAGAATAAAGCAAAAGGAAAAAACAAAAGTCCTGTGACCAAAAGAGGAGGAAGGTAAAGACCAAAGAACACAGCTGGTAAGCACTCACTGTGAATAGTTTGCTAAGGTATGTTATTAGAGAGCAAAGTTGCACTTTTGTAGAGAGTTTACTTGGAAAGACAGATCTGAAGAGAGGACAGAATCAGGGACTTGCTCTTCTTTAGGTTAACAGATTTGATGGTTCAGAAAATAATAGTGTTTTTTCAGGGACAACAAGGAAGAAAGTCTAGTGGAAGATAGCTTGGTGCAGTGCATAGGCTATAATGGTGCAATAGTTCCTTGTGCCTTCCAAATGGAATGAATATTAATTGTGCTCCGAATTTATCCGGTAAGCGAAGGCTGTCTACCTCTAGAATCAGTCGGGTGATATAATCATGCTGTCTAATAAAGTAAATTTGACATGTTTGGTGATAAGAATAATTTCTACTTTGATAAAATAGTTTATCTTAGTTTAAATTGATTTGTATTTGATCAATTTTCATTAAATGTGCAAGACTTAAGTGATTTGGAGATTAAACTAATTGAACTTAAAAAGAGTTTTGGGATACAACATGCTTTAAAGTTGAAGTTTTAGTCGACTAAATGAAATTGTGATCAGTCGGTTGGAAGCCTGTTGATTGAAAATGATATTGTTGGATCCAACATTTGAATTTTGGATGTCTAGTGACTAGCCCATGTCGACAATCAAATAGAATTTCATTTTTAGATTTGAACCTTTATTAGATAATAACTTCTGTCGCCCTCGTGGAGTAGTCGAGTTGATATTTGAATGATAAAATTATTTCATTGATTAAGAATTGATTTTTGTCAGATTTATTTTCTTGAGAATTAAATGTCATCTCATCTAAGAAGATGTTTGGTATTGCAGTTCCCACGGGATGAGTTGTTGGCTAGTGCATGAGGTGCTGTCATAATGAGGTCTGGAGTCAAATCCTAATTAGTAGTCAGGTTCCTGTCCTCTCTTATGCATTAGTCACTGTTCGAGCTAGCTAGATTAACTTTCATGATTTATCTTCTCCGTGTTGGTCTTAAGACGAATTGACGGGAGCGTTGGGGGTGAACGTTTCATTTTTTTGTCATAATATTTGGTATTGCAATTTATTTTCTTATTGTGAGGTTGGTGATAAGAAACGTTGGGATGAGTGAAGTTAATGTTTGCTTCGTTTGGTTAGTCTTAGTTGATCAAACTCGTTAGATTGTGGAAATTCTGAAAATTCTATCGATTTGGTTGAGTATTTAATTTAAAAAATAGTCTAAAGAGCCAAAAAGTAAGTCATTAGAAAAATATTACTAGAATATTTTGCATCATGTGACAAACTTATATTTTTTTAGTGATAGAAGAGACTTTAATTTTCTTATTAACTATCACTATATTTTTACCACCTATCTCTTTTCAATCATTTAATCTTCAAATTTATATTTTTTAATTCAGATAAATAATTATTCATTTTTAATCCACCAATTCAATAAAAAATATTAAATTTAAATTGTATAGCTTCATATGCTCATGTAATATCTAATATTTATCCCTATTTTTTCTCCATATAATTTTAATATTTGAAATTAATTTCATATTTAATTTTCCATTGATATATTTATATTTTGTATAATATTGTAGAAATTATTTTTAAAATTGGGTTGCAATTATTTTTCATGAATTATTATAAATATTATGATTTTACAAAATAAGATTTGATAAAATTAAAATGCTTTTATTTATTTTAATTTCTACTCGTTTACTTCTCTCTGTACTTTTTACTCAATTACATGGATCCTATCACGTGTACAGCACGTGACTGCGTCACTGCATAAATGACGCTCATTTCGAAAAAGAGGGTTTGAGTGGGAAGAGAATGCTGGAAGCGAAGAGCTTGCGGAAGGCGGCCGTGCCGCCGTCGCTCCTCGGCGATCCGTCGCCGGGGAACATCCAAGCCACTCGCCTCGCCCTACATGTAAGTTCGATAGAACTGACCCTAACCTTGGCGGTCCTTTCTTCCCGATCTCTTCCCTAATGCCGTCGTCACCATCTCGATCTGTAGGTTAACGATGGAGGTTCTTCCTGCTCTGTATACATCGCTTCCGGATGCAGCGTCTACAAGATCGAGGTAGGTGCAGTGTTGCTTTCTGTGAGTTTTGGTGCACTTTTGTGCTGTTTCTTTAAGGAATTTTGTTATCTTGTGGAGTGGATTCTATCAGTTGTATCTTGGGCTATTTCCCCTCGTTTATGTTCTGTATAGTTGTTTACATGAATTGGTTATGGAAATTATCGTCTTTTGGTTTGTTTCACTATTTTTTCCCTCGGTTAATGGGGACTGTTCCGCAAATACATTGAGTAGATCTTTGACCGTAGTTTTTTTGTTTCCCATTACTAGCAGTATCACTTATTGGCTAACTATTTTCATCCTCTATCGAGTTAAGATCACTCAGAGACTCCTTAATTAACAGGTTATTGAAATTTTAAATTTGGTGGATGAGAAATTAATAGTCACCCACCTTTTTTTGTTATCCACCGAGAATAAATATGTTTAAATGTTGTGCATCCTACGATCAGGATACCTTTGTCTCTAAGGTGCTCAGCAAGTTGCTTGAATTCTATTAGATTGTATAAAGTGAGAAGCTCTGTAGTTAATTTGAGTTCAAGCCTCTAACATAAGTGTTGATCTTTGTCATATAAAAGCATTCTAAAATAACAGGTACAAGTAATCTCAAATTAGGCAGATCTGTTGCCAGTTACTAATGAATAAGAAAGTTCTGCTACATTTTGTAGCAATTGACTGCAAAGGGAGTAAGTTTTAAAACAGGAAATGAAGCAGTGAAATGATAACTACTTGTAACTACAAAAACATAAACATTGCATGCGTTTTCTATTGACAATATACAATATAATTTCTTAATGATTATATTTCTAGATATCCATGGTAGATTCTTTTATAACTAAAGGAAAAGAAAGCCTTCTCATTCCTGTTAATGCAGAGGTATGATCTCTATATAAGTTTGAAATATCAAAGATTTTTAAATTGCATGTTACACCTGGAGGAGGTTCTCTTTTAATATTCTGGAATTCTCAAAAATAAAGGTTAAACATTCATCGATCGTTGACCGTTGTCCTCATCGTTCAGAGGTCCAAAGTGTAGCGCTTACGGAAGGAGGTCAGGTTTTTTTTGTCTAATTAGACCTGGTCGTTGTCACAAATTTTTGCAACAAACTTTTGGAGTTTTTTTCCCAAAAAAAAAAAAGTTGTTGCTGCTTGATACTTTTTGTCATTGGCACTAGAAGTTTTAAATATCAAATAAGAAATGAAGTAGATAATCACTAGATGAACTATTTCTGTCTTTAAGAAGTAGCTTAAGTCCTAAACTGAAGTTTTTTCCTATCTTCCTTTCTCTAATTTATGTATTTCTTATGATGCAAAAAATGGAATTTGTATATTTGAAATTTACGATAGGAAAATATGTATTATTCATTTCCTAATGCTGATAATTTACGATATATTATTTTCCTTATAGTACTTTGGAACTGTGTCTAAGCATTTTCTTCCTTCATATTTATTAATAGTCATTTTCTAGTGCTCTTGGACTCAGTGTTCATTTCTCGAATAGAATAAATTTCTAATTGACCAAGCTTGCAAATTATTTTATTTACTTAAATCACTCTTTGGATACTTCCCAGCTTTAGAAATGCAGTTCAAACAATTTATGTAGGTTACCACTGTAGTTAGTTGAATAATGGCCTACAGCACATGCAGTATGCATGTCCCATAATTTGACACACATTTTTCTCCCAATTTGATTTGGAAATCCTAGGGTTTTGTCAATTAACATTTTGGCTCCTGTATTCCTTTTATTTCCTTAGATTCTACTCTCGTTTATTTGATTGTTTCTTTCAGTTCAACACCTACACAACCATCACTTCATGATCATTACATAGAGAATATCAATTTTCATATTCATCAACAAGCCTAATAACCATGTGTAGGAAAAAAAAGGACAAAGGATAAGATAACAGAGGTTTTGCCATTTGGCTATTTCATTTAGCACCACATTTTTATTTAGCTATTTCAATAAGCACCATATGTTTTCTGTCAGATTCTTTGGCTGCACAAAAATATAAACACTTCTGATTTATGTGTCAATACTTGATATTGAGGAGGATTGATTTCAACCGGGTGCCACTTTAGTCTATAGTTTCTATTTGTGCCCACATCATGGAATGCTGGCTATCCTGCATACAAGCAAGATGTTACGTTAACTAGGTCCATATCACCCAAATGAAGATCATAAAATTATTTGTTAGTTCATATGTACAACTTTTCAACTGATGTGAAAGCACAATGGATGTTAGAGAAAAGGAAGCATGCACTGTTAGTCTAGGCCAATACATAATGTTAGATCTTATAAATACAGTGGTTTATTTTGTCATTCAAACTATGGTCACCGAGATCATGAAGAAATAGCTAACTATTGAGAAAAGCTTTTCCTTCTACAAGGACATGAATAAGCAACATCATAAAGAGTAAAAACCAATATGTGCATCAGCAGTTACAAGTTACAGTCTCCATCTCACTACACCCTGATATGTATATATATATATTATCAGAGAGTATGCAAATTTATAAACTTTTCTCCTCCACTGCTTGACTAAATCCAAATATTAAAGCTCATTGTACTATATTTTTTTTTTTAGCTTACATCTAATTTCTATGTGATTGCAGATGATAATTGCCTTATTATGGGTTCTGTAGATTGTTATGGTCATCTTATTGTATCATGGTTGGATGCAATTGGTTCAGGTACAATTTAATAGCATATATACGGTACAGTAGGCACTCCTTTCAGTTTTGTGTTAATCTGTAAAATCATGTCCTGGGAATCAGAATCAGGAATTTAACAAGTATATTAGTTCATTACAAAAGCCGACCCCACATAGTGGGATAAGGCTCGGTTGTTGTTGTTGTATTAGTTCATTACAAAAGCTACCATTCATTCTCCAAGTCTTTTTTTTAATGTGATTACATACTCTTTACAGAGCAAAGCTAATTAAAATTCTTCAGTATCATTTGGAGGCACTCATATTAACATAGTGTTGTGTATTTGATCAGACATTGACAGGGTTTCTTATTCAGTGTTGCCTCAGGATTGTGGTATTGGTGAAGGGAGTTGGGCTGGTGTCTGCTTTAGCCCAGTGCAGTGGTCCACAGTATATTATTAATTTTTTGCCTTTTTTTTTTAATGATTTCGTTGCTCATTATTGCTATGTGTTTTCAAATTAACCAGTAATTTATGCATTGGAGTTTCAGATATGTCATAGTAGTATACTTTATTCCTCCACTAGGTAACTCATAGATCCCAAGTACATGTGCAGTTCATTTGCTAATTAGGACCAAGTTATAAATGTGATCAGAGAAAGGGACTCCTTTCCCTCATAATAAGTTTAAGGGAACTTATATGAATGCATATGCTTTCCTTGCAATACCATGTAATCAAACCTTAACCATGATGATTGCCTTCTTCACAACATTCTCAAACTTCTCTGGGCCTTGTTTCACATTTTTGTTACTAATTGGCTTGAAGCACTAGTGAGGTTCCAGAATAGGTTTGATGCCCATTAGTCCCACTTCTGAATTCCCTGTCGATTTCTACTTTATTTTGTTTATTCTTACTAAGAGAATGTACAATGAAGCTTGTATGACTACTGCTGAACAGCATCTGACATTCAATGTTAAAAATCCAAGATCTTCTGATCTTCAGATATCTTTTATGGTTCTCAAGCTTTTTGGCTGTTGACTTTTAGAAAAGTACATTTATGGATATCTGTTTTATCTACTTTTCTCCAATGGTTTGACAACTGATTTGTTAGACAGATAGATGCTTTCTTTCGTGATTATTTTCCTTTTCTGAAAATTGTTTTAATTTGTCAATCAGTTGTTAAGAACATTATTTTTTTAAGATAAGCTGGTAGTAATAAAAGTATATGCAGAGTGCTGACCATTTGTCTCATTGTTATAGAATATGATGCACGAGACTATTGTTGGCTTAATTGATTCTGTTTATGGATGCATTAATATCCATCCAAATTCAGTTAATTTTGTGTCAAATACTTTTTTATTTAGGTAGCAGTTGCCCGCAGCTTTTGCAAAAGTATTGATATTTATGATCAAGATATTCACATTAGGAGTTTACACACGTAAGTATAGTGTTATGTCAAACCTAGATTTGCTCCTTTCCTGTCTCTGTTGTCACTACATTAGATTCCAGTTATCTGTTGAACACTTCTGCAACCAGAGAAGTCTGTTTGTTGTCATTTTATTGTAATTTCTTCCTTTCCATCTCCATCATTATATTCATTTCCATTGAATATATTCCAAAACAAATGAATAATATTGGTAAGTTCTCTAACATATCTTCTCCAACCTTTTCAATTATATTCTGAACTGTTGAATGCTTTAATGCACAAACCGAATTTTGTAAGTTTTTCATTCTTTGAACTTTGATGCATTGCAAGTTCAGCATATTTTTGTCATTGAGGACTGCCAAATATGATCGTTTATGTAGTTAGAGATATCTATGAGTTATTGATGAATTTGTGAACAAGGTTTGACTTTTTACAGTGGTCCTAATCGTCTATCCAATACTTGGCTTTCAGATTGTGGTATCCAGCTTCATTGACCTTCTTCAGTAATCCATATTACGAAGGATGTCCCTCTGTACTAGCTGTTACTGAAGGCTCACAGGTTCACTTGTCTATGATAATTGTAACTTTAGGTATTTCTAGGATTTTTGTCCTTATTTTACTGTATCTCCAGTTGTCTGTCTGGGACTTGAGGACCAACCAAAATGGTGGATGTGTACAACGTGTTTGTGGCTCCGTTGGAGACCTTATGTATGCTCTGTGTAGTTCACCTTCTGGAGCAATTGCTGTTGGTGGGACTGAGCGTGCTGTTACCATATATGATCCTCGCAGGTTGGACAATATCTTCCTCTATGTCGGAAGAATTTTCTAGTTCAATTGGATTTTCTTTTTTTTGACAAATCAATTATTTTCTTATGCTACTATTGGAGTTTTGAGACTTTCGGGTCTATCGTGTGCTATAACTCTCTCTCTCTCTCTCTCTCTAGCATTCATATCTCATATTTAACACTGATAAAATGTTCTGTTTTACCATCCTTCAGGTGGTCAGCAATTTCAAGATGGGTGAACTGCTCAAAATACGAGGTTTATCCCCAAAACATTTCAGATTTAAGCATAACTAGGAGGCTTTTCTTTTTGCAATTTCTATTAAATTTTTATCTAGTTAAGATTTGGCATTAAGGAAATATATATATATATATATATATATACTTTATATGTGGTATTTTATTTATTTTTGTTCAATGCAGATAACAGGGCTTTCTTTCTCAACTATAAACTCTGATTATATTTACATCCAAGGTGTTGATTATGAGGTAATTATTTTGTATTCACAAGACATGACTCTTTGTTGTTCACTTTAAAACCGAAATATAGAAAAAATGAAAATTGAAACTGAATGATCTCAACTAGCTGAATAAATACTCTGTGGAGATCTAGCTGGATCTGAAGAAGTATCTTGTGGGCATTAAAAATTGTTGCCATTGCAGGTTACTTGTGGAGCATGGAAGGAAAGCAAAAGGGCTTTCTCATTTAGGGGAGACTCAAACTGGTTGGGCTTTAGTAAGGTATTACTCTTTCTCGCATTTCTGCTTGTATTAAACACAAGGGCTAAGAAATAGGTTTGCTTCAATCTAGCACATATTAATAAAATTATTTTAATTATATGCTTTAAGTTTTAGTGCTAAGACATACTTCAAAAATTCCAATTGTATGCATTGAATTTTAATTTTGCATTAGTTTCAACAGACTATTTTTCTAGTAGAGGTGGACTCGGCACCTGATTTAAGTTTAATAGATAGACACAGCAAGACAATAACAAATAAACCATTATCATCAAAATCTTACATCCCAATCTACATGTGGTGGTTCCTTTTCCCTCCTTGCTTTACACAATGCATAACTTTTAGATATTATGATGCAGTTGTCTTCCGCTGATCGACAATCACATCATAACATCACAGGGGTGGTTCAGGGGTGGTTGGGTATGGAATGGCATGCCATATGGTTGTATGTTAAACTAAACCTAGTGCCTAGACAATCTCTACCAATAATAAAATTAAAAATGGAATAGAATTGAAATAATTTGTTATGGTGGTTGACAATAAATTGTAGAAGTTTGCCGAGTTCAGTCAAGATCATACAATGTTCTTGATTATTTGCCTAAAGTGATTGTGGATTAGCTGGAAGTTATCTCTGGGTCTAGTCCGTGGTTGGATTGTCTGGGTTTCCATGCAATTAGCCTGAAGGGCTTCAGATTTCAGTTGGGTTCCTTGAGGTGGGAAGCAACTCAGATTGAATTAGTTCAGGTCTTGTTTTAATTCTGCCCAAATTAGGAAGTAACTCTGCTGAAATGGAGTTGTATTGCGGGTGGTCTCTGACCTACCTGAGCTAGACTTAGTTAAAGTAGAGCTCTTGGCCTAGCTTGATCTGGAATGAGTATCCGGGTGCGATGCTTCTTCTTTGTTAGGTGTTGCTCCTCACAACTGACATTCTTAAACACTGTGGAAAAAGCTCTCAACTGATCTGCAGAAGGCTCTGAAAAGGTGCCCTTTCATTGACAGGGATGGGAATTTACATTTTTTCACATTTATTTTTCTGATTCCTTGTATAAAATCTTGAAGAACCTGCATGGATCTTGGTTTCAATTGTCAGACTCCGGACCCATATGTAGCATTTGTTGGTCATCTAACCGCCAGTTCATAACTATTCGTCGCTTTGTTATTTATCTCGCATCCCTATTTGATAACTCTGTTTTTTTCTTCAGTGTTCAAATGCAGATGTTCTCGCAGGATGGTGCGACTCTGGTAGTATCTTTGTGGCAGATGCTGTAGAACAGCACTAATGAGTACAGGTATGATAATACTCAATATCTTATGTTGTCAGTGCCTTTTTCTTTTCAATTTATTTGATACACCAATGTTAACGGAGTGTATACGGGAGGCGAGCGAGACGAAAAAAGAAAGGAAGAGTGCTCTGAAGTTCTTATCAATTTATCTGATTCACCAATGTTAATGCCATGCGAGGGACGGGTAAAAGAAACCAAGAAGAGAGTGAGATACTCCTACACTTCTGATCTTTTAGAATCTTTTTCGTCTTCCATTATCTCTCTCCACTTTTGGACAGAAACACAAGTGAGAAACTCTTTCATCCAAGTAGATATGAAAATTCAATTACTTTCTTCCTCCACTTCTATACAAAACTTCAGCAATAATTGGAAGACTTAATGTTGAAGCCGGACCGCCGCATAACGAGTTCATTTGTTTCGATCGATGCAGGATAAATCTTCATGTAAGTCTTATGTTCTCGATCCATCGTAACTGGGTAAGTTGAAACATCTGGCATTCGCATCACACATTGACATTTCAAACTTTTATACAAAACTGTTGACGATGAATGCCAAGTTCGGGTTCTCTGTTTAGTCATCCTCTCGCCCATTGTGTTTTAATGTTCCTTTTTGATCGTTAAGTTGTTTAACATAACAAAATATTAAATAATTACTGTGTAATTTTGTAATTCTCCAGTGATGCTGTCTTCTATTTAACATAACAAAATATGAAATACTCTGATAAATTATATTTGAATCACTTCACTTAATTCAAAATTCACTATTAGAAATTTAAACTCGTTGCTCTCTCACTTTGGATAATTTTTTTTATCGTATGTGAATATTCACTGATGTGAAGACTTTTATATCTAAATTATCATATGTATAAAAAAATATTAACAATATTAAATAAATAGCAATGTCTAACGTTGCTATCCAATAAATAATAATATCTCATTATTATTATTATTTATGAAATAATAATAATAATTGAATGACAAAAATAAGATATGGTTGTTGTAATTAAGAAATTCAACTTCATAGAGTTAAAAAAGGGTGAAAGATTCATTAATGAAATATGTGTTATCTTATTTGGGAGAAAAGGAAGGAAAATAAAGATTAAATATATAAAAATATTTTTATTTTTTAAAATAAATTTATATGTTAAAAAAAGGTCATAGTCTATTAATTAAGATTTTTCCTTACCAAAATCACCCTGTGGCCAGAGTAGACATACCATAAGCATGCGAAATACAGATAAATCAGCATTTTTGTAGATATTTTTGTAAAAATTTACTGATGTATTTCAATACATTAAGATCATGTTCACATTATTAAGCTAGAGTCTATTTGAAAAATAAAAATAAATGCATAATAAGAAATTACTTATATAACTGAAGCATAAAAAGTATAATGAAATTATTTGATGCAACATTGAGCATTAATTTAGTTCTTGTGTTCACGAAAAAAAAGATAAACTTGTGATATGATATGAGGAAATCAAAAAAAATTCATTAATAATGTTGATGGAAGTTTACTCTTTAGATAAGTCCCTGTCTCTATCATCGGAGGAGAAGAAGAAGATTAGGGTTATTTATCCTATGCTCTTGAGTCTTGTCCTCAGAGAGATACACGGCGAGGGTCATTGTTGATGTCGTGGAGTGCGAGCGATTGGACGTTGATCGGTGACGCGCAAAGATAAGATATCTAAATAAATGAGTTAATTTGAAAGTTAATATTTTAAAATAGAAATAAAATTAAAGTAAAATATTTTTGAGTTCCTTCTCCTTCCTTAATGAGACATGGCTATTTGGGCCTTTACAAGTCGGTGAGCCCAAACACACCATGTGAGCCCTATATAAGAGGATCTCCTTCCTTAATAAGACATGGCTATTTGGGCCTTTACAAGTTGGTGCTCGGCCCAAACACACCATGTGAGCCCTATATAAGAGGAGGATGAGCAATAGGTTTCCATTTCATTCTAGCAGCGGCGATCTGATTCTTGCACACCTCTGCGGCGGATTTTTCACTCTTTCGATCGTAAGCATGGTGAGGAATCCCATGGCTTCATCCTCGTAGGTAGTTTCGTTCCTCTATGTGAACAACTATCTGATGGCTTTTCGCTTGTTGTTATCTCCCAGATCATTCCGAAGAAGAATCGCCATGAGATCTGCAAATACCTCTTTCAAGGTGCGTTTCCTGTCCCAAATCGGGATTTTGAACGCATTGTACTGGATTTGTTTTCCTTCTCTCAAGAAAGATCGTTTTTTTATATAAAAATTATTGGATTCGTTTAGAGGGGGTTCTCTACGCGAAAAAGGACTACAACCTCGCCAAGCATCCGGAGATCGACGTGCCCAATCTGCAGGTGATCAAGTTGATGCAGAGCTTCAAATCGAGGGAGTACGTGAGGGAGACCTTTGCTTGGCAGCATTATTACTGGTATCTCACGAATGATGGTATTGAGTACCTCAGAACTTTCCTTAATCTCCCATCTGAGATTGTTCCTGCAACATTGAAGAAATCTGCTAGGCCGCCCGCTCGCCCATTTGGCTCTGGTCCTCCGGGTGACCGTCCCAGGTGACTTTTGGCTTCTCCAATCTGCTACGATCTGAAATGTTGATAAATACCGCCTTGCATTGCTATATTTTTGTGGTCTTGATAGGGGGCCGCCAAGGTTTGAGGGAGACCGACCGAGATTTGGTGATCGGGATGGTTATCGAGGAGGTCCACGCCCAGGGGGTCCTCCAGAGGAACTTGGCGACAAGGGCGGTGCCCCGCCTGAATTCCAGCCGTCTTTCAGAGTATGCATCCTTTAGCAATTCAAGAATGCTTTTTCATGCTTTAGTTAAGATTCTTTTTCTGTGCCCTCATTGATTCTAGTCTTGCATTGCTGATGGTAGTCGTATTCTAAACTTGAATTTACTATTGAATATTCCAGTCAAATTTATAGACAATATAATTTGTATATTTTAAATTGCTTTACATGTTTGTGAAAATAATATCTTGTTTCTATATGTTTTTTTGTAAGCATCTAGGACTTGTGATTTTCAATCCTCTTGTTTTAATCTTTCTAATGGTCATCTGAGATAGCTTTGTGATGATACAACCAGGATTTCTGATGGCTTGCCTTTTGGAGTGTTTTTTTGTTCTTCAATTAAATATTTTATGAACTATTAAAATCGAACCAAATTATTTTCATAGGAAACTAAAAATAGATAATTATACATTGATTTAAGTTTGGATTAGGCATGTATCCTTGATTGTTTATCCTTGGCAAGGAAAACAGCGATAAGGTGAGTACCACAAAAATTGGGAAAAATTAAGACTTTCTTATGATTTTCAAATTTCAAAGGAAGAAATCAAATGATGAATATTCACATTTTTTAATCTCATGATGGTCGTCTGAGATAGCTCTTTGCTGATAAAACTGAAACTTCTGATGGTTTTTATCCTTTGGGAATCTTTAGTGTTGTTTTTAGTGTATTTTAAGACTAGTTCAGATTAACTTGGGAACAAGAATCTGTTAAGTTGAATGATAAAAAACACCTGGTTGGAAACAGCGACAAGGTGAGTCACTGACCACAAAAATTGGGAAAAATTAGGACTTTCTTATGTTCTTCAAATTTCAAAGGAAGAAATCAAATGATGAGTATTCACATTTTTTAATCTCATGACGGTCGTCTGAGATAGCTCTTTGCTGATAAAATTGAGATCTCTGATGGTTTTTGTCCTTTGGGAATCTTTAGTGTTTTTTAAGACTAGTTCAGATTAACCTGGGAATAAGAATTTGTTAAGTTGAACAATAGAAAACACCTGGTTGGAAACAGTGACAAGGTGAGTCACTGACCACAAAAATTGGGGAAAATTAGAACTTTCTTATGTTTTTCTAATTTCAAAGGAAGATTCAAATGATGAGCATTCACATTTTTTGTCTGAGATAGCTCTTGGCTGATAAAACTGAAACCTCTGATGGTTTTTTTTTCCTTTGGGAATATTTAGTGTCGTTTTAAGTTATTTTAAGACTAGTTCAGATTAACCTGGGAATAAGAATCTGTTAAGTTGAATGATCAGACCACAAAAATTGGGGAAAATTAGGACTTGTGTTTTTCAAATTTCAAAGGAAGAATCAAATGATGAGTATTCACATTTTTTATTCTCATGACGGTCGTCTGAGATAGCTCTTGGCTGATAAAACTGAAACCTCTGATGGGTTTTTTTTCCTTTGGGAATATTTAGTGTCGTTTTAAGTGTATTTTAAGACTAGTTCAGATTAACCTGGGAACAAGAATCTTTTAAGTTGAATGATTGAAAACATCTGGTTGGAAACAACGACAAGGTGAGTCACTGACCACAAAAATTGGGAAAAAATAGGACTTTCTTATGTTTTTCAAATTTCAAAGGAAGAAATCAAATGATGAGTATTCACATTTTTTAATCTCATGACGGTCTGAGATAGCGCATGGCTGATAAAACTGAAACCATGGTTTTTTTCCTTTGGGAATTTTTAGTGTTGTTTTAAGTGTATTTTAAGACTAGTTCAGATTAACCGGGGAACAAGAATCTGTTAAGTTGATTGAAAAAACTGCAATTAGGAAATGCCTGAATTGGCAATAGTGCGTGCATCCTAGATTATTCTTCATCGATAAGGTGAAACAATGACAAGATGAGTCATTGACCACAAAAAATAGGATTGTTGAACACATGATTTTTTTTGCTATGACTTTCTTATGTTTTTAAAATTTCAAAGGAAGAAATTAGATGAGGAATATTTCCATTTCTTAATCTCATGACAGTCATCTGAGATAGCTCTCAGCTGATAAAACTAAGATCTCTAATAGTTTTTGCCCTGTGTGAACTTTTAGTGTTGCTTCAAGTGTTTCAAAACAGGAAGCTGTCCAATTGAACAATAGAAAATGCCCGGTTGCATTAGATTTCTGATGGATCAACCGAAAAAATTGCAATTTTGTTAGCTCATCGGTTTAAGGACACACAGAATCAAATCTTGTTTCAACTCATGACTTCCTGAAACTGTCCTTGATATGATAGGAAACACCGGTTGAACTGGATCTTTGACCGTTTGTGGTTCAACTGTAAAAACTGCAATTCTTACAGCTCACTGGTTTATTGAAATACATTATGACTAAATCTTGTTTTGACTTATGACAACTGGAATATGTCCACAATTGGGAACACCCAGTTGAATTAGGTTTATGTCAGGTTTAACCGAACAAACTGCAACACCCAGTTAGTTGTTGTTCATATTCGAAAAAATAATATCTTTGTTTTCATGCATTGTTTTTAATTATATCCCAAAGGAAGGAACCATGTGATGAGCCATTTTTTTAATCTCACTGACGGTCGTCTGAGATAGCTTTGTGCTGATACAACCAAGATCTCTGATGGTGTTCCCTTTCGGAATCTTTGCTGGTTCTTTGATTAAATATTTTTCTTATCGACATTATAAATTGAGAACCAAAATTTATTTTGCATATGAAACTAAGTATCTTTGATTTATTGTTTGGACTATAGATGGAATGCTTAAACTGTAAATAGAGCATGTACCCTGGGTAGAAAAGAGGCTTATATTTGTCACCGATAAGGTAATACTGCATCGAGAAGTTGAATCGTGTGATTTTTTATGGCTTTCAATTTGCAAAGGAAGAGATCAAATGATGATCATTCTCACTTTTATAATCTCATGACGGTCATCTGAGATAGCTATGTGCTGATAAAACTGAGATCTCTGATGGTTTATCCTTTGGGAAGCCTTTTGATCTGTTCGACCTGAAAAAACTTAAATCCTTTGTGCTGACTGGTTCATTGACATGAGTCTATGTCTATTAGAATAGTAGCTGTTTATTCATTGCTGGAACTGAAACAATGTGATATTAACTATCGAAATCATGTAGGGTTCTGGCGGCAGACCTGGATTCGGACGCGGAGGTGGAGGATACGGAGCTGGTTCGGGGGTTGGATCTGCTTCTCTTCAGTAGAAAGATTTCCAGACTTGAACTATGACATAATCAGGTTCAGAGTTATATTTCTTCCATCTATTTTTTTTCCCCTCTTATATAACTGTGAGAAATTGTCCAAGTTCAAACTAATCCCTTCTCAAAATTGGTATTTTGGGATTCTATTTCAAATAGCATTTGTTCAATAATTATGTCATTCTATTTTTAAAATCCACTCCAATAATTATCTTCTAGGTAATCATCAAAATTGATTTTTAAATTCTTTTTTCAATCAGAAGGAAACGGAACCAAATTGAAATATTTAATTTATCAATGTAGTTTGAATTTGAAAACTAAATAAAATTATCAATTTCAGTTGAATGTCCAGAAAGAACTCATTTAAAAGGTGAACAGGGAACAACTTCTCAATAGCAAAACAATCTTCCTAAAGTTTTTCCAGATTGCAAAAAACAAGAATGAGGCACAGATAATGAATTCATGACCCTTTTTAAACTACCACTGTATAATCTCAGGTTTATATGGGACTGTAGAAATGCTAAAAGGAAGGCAGTTTCATGCATTCGATTAGTAATGAAGGTGCTAGCAAGACCAGTGACAGGTATGAGGAATAAATGATTATTCATCACGGCCGAAGTCCTCGTCGGAGGCGTTATCGAAGAAGGATCCAAGAGATTTGCGCAGGATGTTGAAAGAAACATCATCCTGTGAACAAAATAGACGGTAGTGCCATTTCTCAACAGTTTTATGGTGTCGAAACAAAAAGGCCAAGTTACATAGATAAATTTGGACGATAAAAGAAACACAAAAATTTGTTGGATATATTAATTTTGTCTCAAGCATAAAGGATATTGAGATAGATTATGATGCAAATGAGGGGAAAAGAAATGGTGAGGAAAGTGAGTTTAGTGGCATTCGCATACCTGCTTCTTTCTTTTCAATGTTTCTTCTGCATTCGCTAGCTTGTTAGTGCAGGCCTTCTCGAGTTCAGATAGAGTCGCCTTTTCTTTCTTTCCTATAAGGCATGGAAGAGAATATCACACAAACTGTTCTAGTGGCACTTAAAGAAAATACTGGAGCTTACTGTTTTGTTCATATCGAACACACAATTTTTCCTTCTCGTGTTCATATTTGGAATATATGTCTGCAAATATGACAAATAAATGCTGTCAAGAAATAATAATCTCTAATTTTAAAAATATCTATAGATATGGAGTTTTGCCATGAAATTTTTAAAAACTTCCATGGAAATAATAAAGGTGACCATCAGTGTAAATAAACATGTAAGAACAATTCTTGTTTAACTTGAGAATTCTGAATCGATCGTTTTCTGTAAATAGAATTTATAATGGTACGAACATGTTCTCATTTTGACGAACATTTTTGCTTAAGAATAAAGAAGGAAAATAGTCAAAATGTTTTACTAAGTCAAAAGTCAAATGCTAAACTATACAAAATTCACATGTGTTTGTTTGCACTTACCTTTGAAATTTTGTATATGTGCTTGTTTATCCTTGGAAAACTGCTCGTATGCTGCTTGAAACTTGCCGTACTCAGCTTTCAATGAGCCTTCGCACTGCATTTGGTTCATCTGATTAATAAAGGCACTAGAAATGTTATTACTAATAAGTTTTAGCCAACAAAATATTGCTTGTAGAACCTCCTTAGAACTCTTCAATAATGCCTTCATCAAAGCCTGCCTGTTTCAAGAGTTTGACTCAAAGGTTCTACTAACAATTAATGTATTTTAATTAATTAAATTAAAACAAACAAAGGAAGATGAGATTGAAATCCCTTACCTTTCCTTCTCATACTTTGATTTGGCATCATCCACCATTGATTGAATCTCCTGATTGACACTGAGATTCAAAAAGCTAATTAAGAAGAACCAAAATAAAATACCACAGATGTTGGCTTAGAAGATTATGGAATGTAGCATAGATGAAAATTTTAATTTGGAAACATATTCAAGGAGATCTAGATGGAGAGCAAGTAAAAAGTCCTTACAAATAATCATTTCTGAATATCACTAGCATCATAGTTGTATATAGAACTCATTTGAAGAAAAAAATTCATGCAGCTGACCCAACATAATTAGGTTCTGCACATTTAAACTAACCCTCCAAATACCATGTGGAATCAGTAACCATTACATTTTGTCATTCGTAAAACTAAAAGGGCATAAAGTATAGGTTGAATTAGATTCATAAAGTGTGGACATTAGAAGGGGGAATAGGATGTACACAACAGATTGCAGCTACGATGCTGTATTCGTTCAAACAATTAAAAGTCACAGACATGCAAGTTTAGATGCAGGAATCCACATCTAAATTTGATCTAAATTTATCGAGATAATGTATTGAAAATGCAATAAACTTTGAACCAAATTATTGATCCACAGGAAAAGAATGCAGAAGACATCAGATCAACCTGTTTATCGTCTCCTCAGTCTTCTTCTGCCCATCTTTCGCGGCCTTTTCCTTGATCTGATGCAGCGCCGAGATAATCCCCTTAATGTCTCTGAAAACCACAACAAAATCCCAAACGCAATCGACAACAAAACAGAAAGGGCAGGGGAGAAATAACACCAAAGGACGAGAACTAAGATCGGACCTGGAGAGATCCAGATCTGGATCGTAATCAACATCCTCTCGCTTGGCCGTCTTCCTCTCGGATCTCGGGCATTCCGAATCCTTCGTCCTGCTCCGCTTGGCGCTTCCTCCGGCTACAGGCGTCGGAAATCCACCCAAATCCAACATGAACACTTCCGGTTCCGCAGCCAGAAGATCAGCGACGCGAAAGAGACGCCCAACCGGAGGAATTGAAAGCCCTAATTCGCCTCGGAGACGGAGACGGAGACGGAGACGGAGACGAGAAAGCACAAAGCTGTGGGAGTGCGGACCGCCTTTTATTGGGTTCTCCCTCTCAGTCGAGCGCGGTTTTGTTCACGTTTGTTGTTAAATTACCTTGCTGTCCTCGCTTATAGTTCGACGCTCCTTAATCACGGAGGGGCGATTTGGGAAATTCATATTTTTATTATTTTTATAAAAAATGTAAAATGGATTATTGGCTTAGAGTTAGAGAGTCGTTTGTCCAATCACAAGTCAGGTACGCAGACGGGTAATCGTATACGAGGATTTGTGATTGGGGAAGATTAGTTGCTATAAATGGTACTTTAAAAATTGCTTCTGGATCATTCCGCGATTAGGGCAGAGCAAGCGAGGCGGACGATGGCGAGATTGGCTTCCCCTTCCACCGCAGCCGTAACTGTTACCCTCGACGAACTGCCTTCGTCTTCTTCGCCTCCGAGGCAGTCGCAGCCGGCGCAGGAGACCCTCGTCCTCCGCCTCCGGCGGCCCAAGAAGAAGGTCACCTGGAAGGAGGGCACAGTCGATAACGAGTTCCTCAACCGGAAGAGCTCCAAGAAGTGTTGCATCTTCCATAAGCAGAAGCCCTTCGACGAGGACGACAGCGACGAGGACGAAGGGCCGCGCGGAGAAGGCGGCGGCGGCGATGACAAGGCCGGACCCAGCCACCACTGTTGTTCGCATGATGAAGAGCACTGATCCCGGTAATGGTAATTTTCTCAACCGATTTACCTCGTTTGTTTTGATTTTTTTTTTATTTTTGAATGCCTGGTTTTGAAACAATCTGTGATTTTTCGAACAAATAATTGTGCGATATGCCGACATTGCATGATTAGGGCATGCTTCGTTATCCATCTTGATTCCTTATGTAGTTTGTATTTGGGTTCTACATTCTAAGATGAATGTCAAATTTCAACGTTCAGTTATGATAAAACATGGATTAGGTTACCCTGTAGGCGAATCAGGGGAAAGCAGGTCGCCCGGATTATCAAAAACAAAACATGGATTAGGATGTTATTGTAAAATTAACAGTTGCAACACACTGTTACATAATAGGATTTTAGGAATTAACCTTTGTTTTTTTTTTCTAATTACCATTAAAAATCTGACCTGTTGATACATGGAGAAGCTTCAACATTCTCCTTGTATATAAGTATATATATATTACACAACTCTGGCAGTTATGAGTCGTATGTTTCTGAATGTTGATGGTTTGCTTAGTTGGATGGGAAAATGTGACAGAAAAAGGAGTATATTTGTCAAAATATTCTATTTACTTTCGAGAAGAAGAAGAAATTTAATTCTATCCAATTTGTTAAATTTTATTTGGATGGAGTTGGAGATTAAGGAATTTTGTCGTGCAAATAAACGCTAAATGAGCAAGTAAATAATTTTGTATCTTTCAATTCAAGTAGGCAAGATGGATGGAGGTGGGTGTAGGGGGAAAAAATGAAATCACTTTCTTTTCTTTCCACCTCATTTAAACCACATCCTCCTCTTCATGTGAATACATTCATTAAATCTGATTTGTATGACAGTAATTTCATGTTTGGATGTTCATTTAAACATATCTCATTTGATGTCAGTCATTGTCACCATTACCTCACTTGAACATATGTGGAGCCATATGTTTAATTCTATGTAGATTTGCACAATATTTTTTTCCTGTAGAGTATTAACAATATGGTGAATGGACTTGTTTGATTGCATTCAGTGTTAGCAATGATAATATTATTTAAATTCCCATATAAAAAAGAATTCAGTAGATTATAGATGTTTCTTCCTGTCAAAAAATGTTTGCAAATTTGTCTTTTTCTTGAAATTAAGAGAACACTTCTTTTGGTTGGTCAAAAAATTTAAAGAGCTTTATAGATAAGAAGATTGATTTGCATAACGTTTACACTCCTCAAGACAACTTTGAAGTTTCTATTATCTTTTTGAAATGTTTGCAATATATGAAATACTTGTGTATAGCTTTTTCGTAAATAATTAGTTTTCTAATCTTCATGTTGAGAAAGATTTGTTGGGTACCTCCATAATATAGTAGTGGGTGGCTGTATATTTCATAGAGTTTCTTGATAACTTTTGGATCCTAATTTTTACATTGCTAACCAAAGTTCTGCTTTAAAAAATGTGTATCCTTACATCAATGTTTTAGTTTATGGTAATATGTCTAATTCAAATTTAGTTGCTAAATACAATATCTTAATACATGATGGTCGATATTAAGGGTGACTTATCTCAGGTATTAAAGCAAAATCTGTTGAGAGTTGAATATCCTCCTACACACTACAAGAAGTGAAATAAACACAAAGAATGAGTAGGAACAAAAAGAAACACAAAATGAGGAGAAATAAGAATGACAAGCTTTTTTTAAAAAAAAAAATTGTATTATACCATTGCTATCCATACTGTTTGATTGTGAAACATATCTTATATCATAATATTGCCTTCAACAAAAGATAATGTACCCTTCTTTAATTTACTGAGTTTATGGCATAGACATTTAATGTATCCCATGCATATTTTATCATGTAGGTATCGAGTTACACATTAACCGAGGTCATCTCTGTTAGTGAAATTCTGGGTTGGGGCGACTACACAATTGATAAGTTGTAGGACACTAGATTGGTTTGACAAACCACCAAGTCAGGTTTATAGATCACCTGGGTAGTCAAAAATAACACTTGGTTGAGTCAGTTCATAAGAACTGTAGGCTCAGGCTTTGATAAAAATCATTTAGTCAAAGGTGATGCCCTCTAACTCTAGCAAGGGTGTGTTGTTCTCCCCTTGTTTACTGGAGAGCTATAGCTCACCTGGGTAGCCAAACCAACACTTGGTTGAATCACCATATACGTGGATACTTAGTCAAATCATGAGAACCATTGACTCACTCAGACGTTGACAAAAGTCATTTTGAATCAATGATAACACACAAAGTCTTGCTTATTTTATTCTACAAGAATTGAAATAAATGGTAGATAACATTATCATAATATGACTTTTAAGTTACCATAGTTGTCATCCTTATTGTCATTTTATGTATCAAAATTATTGAGCTCATCTTAACTATAGTTGATTTTGTGTTTTCTACGTGATAAAATTTTCTCCTTATGTCGTTGACTTTGAGAATATACTCTCTTCAACCTTTATTCTTCTCTCATATAACATAAATCTTTTAGTTCACTGTCAATTAGTTAAATTGAATTTTTCTTATTTCCAGAATCTTATAAAATGCCATATCAAATTTGCATTGGACCAACTCAAATTATCACAGTTCTTTAGATCCCTGATTCATATGTCAAAAGTGTAACATTTCGCAATGAATCAGATTGTGTCATTTTATACAAATTTCGAATTGTATTATTCCGACAACAATGATTTCATTTTCAATGTTACACATCGTATTTACTGAATTTGAGTGTCTAGTAGATATAAATATGCATAAATTTAAGTGTGTTATATCTCACCTACACTGTTATGGTAAATTATACTTTTTTCTTAACAATCCTGCAAGTTATAAAACAATTGTGTCTAGTAGATTCGCATTGTCAGTCTTTGTAGAAACAAGTTGCACCTTGTGACAACTCAACCTTTCTATTAGCTGCTTATGCCCGTATATTGTATTTTGATATCAAACTATCACAGGCCGTGACGAATGCTACTCGTAATAGATGCAAGCTACTACCTTAAAGTCATCTTGCCTCAAGTATTGTCTTCCCTCTTTTATCTCGTGGAACCCGCGTTGTTGTACAGATACTGCATAATCATTCTGCATCCATTGTTACGATTGTTATGTGCTTATCCGATTGATGTTAAGACCTATTCGAGTCACAATATGTATATTTTTCTTATTTGGTACCTTCCATTCTTTTTTTCCCATGGTTATATGTTGTTTGAACGTGTAGATTCTATTCAAAATTCTTCATTAGGGATGACGAGATTTTTTGCTATTTGTTATACATGTTTAGTTAAAATTGCCATTTCATTGGTCACAGTTGTGAAATTGCTCGACTTTGATAAATGCTTTGCTCTCTTCGATGGCAAGAGACAAGTTAATTCGTTTTTTTTCCTTTATAGTTTTAAGAAATTAAAAATAAAATAAAATTGGGATCAGATCATTGTGGTCTTTAGTTTTTGAATCATATTAATTACAACCTTTATATCATTTATTCATTTACTATGATTTTATAATGTTTTTTAAATTATATGGATATACTTAGGTAATTAATAAATATCATAGGGTTAAAATTACAGAGCTACCTTCTTGTGTATTATTTGATTGGTTTTGATTTTTTGGGTGATAGTTTTTAATTATAATTATTACAATATAAATGTTATTGAATATAATAAATTTATGTTTTATTAGTTATAATTTTATAATTACTATAATATGAATATTAAATAAATATATTAAATTTGTATTATAGTAATTATGAATTTAGAGTTATTATAATGTGAAATGTAACAACTATATTATTGAATAGATTAAATTTGTTCGATGGATTTAGGATTTAAATTTGAAATTGATTGTTTAAAAAATCAAAATTAATCAAATATTATATTTGAGCATAATTTTGTAATTTTACAAGGGACTAATGGGTGGGGCACCTTGAGAAAAATAATAGAAATGCCACTTTGATGATTAAAAAAAAGTTTTTCTTATTTTTAGCCAAAATTTATAGTATAAAAGGATCTATATAATTTTTTTAAAAATTATAGACTACAAACGAAGTTTCAGGATTAATTTATTTTGTGCAAGAATTTTTTTTTTAAAAAACACTTATAGAGAAAAAAAAATTATACTTTCTGTGTATATAGAAGAGAGAATATCTTTTCTCAATCTCCGATGTGTTCACGGACAATGAAGGATGATAAGGCGAAAAAAGGTTGTTAAGACGATGGTTGTGGGAGACGAAAGGTTAGGAGACACCCGTGGATGAGGGGAGGAGGAGCTCATAGTCATCATCGTAACAAAGACGAAGACGCACCCATGTCGAGGATCCACTCGCAGCATCTAGTCCTCCATGAAGTAAACGACACATGCGGCAACGATAGAGCTCCAAGCTCCATGACTAGGCGCTGTTGGCCTCTGCGGCCACCCTCCAGCTCGGGCACCGGCTCAAGTGGTCCGAGGTCACAACCACGCCGCCCACTGACCTTGACAAAAAGGAGAGGTCCCGGAGCCAGCACCTTCCCCATCATTAACAAGTAATGCGTGAACCGAGTTATTCAGATAATTCTACTGATAATGGCAACTATTTAATTTGTAATTATTAAATTTCTCAGCTAAATTAACAGCAATTTCCAGTAAACGCCAACTAAACTAATTAACAAGGAGACATTTTCGAAAC
>JBBUKS010102262.1:0-49151 GCA_038050645.1 Hedychium gardnerianum
TGATTTATCTCCTCCGTGTTGGTCCTGGGACGGACTGACGGGGGCGCTGGGGGCGAGCGTTTCGCCTTTTGCCACAACAGTGAGGAGTGATTCTCACGAGATGTACTGATAGCTAGTATATAAGATATTATTATCATGAGGTATGAGGGTTAAACTAATAATCAGGTTCCTGTTTTCTCCCATGTATTGATCACTGTTCGGACTAGTTAGACTAGTCCTCGTGAACTTGGCTCTCTCATGTATTGATCATTGTTCGGACTAGTTAGACGAGTCTTCGTAATTTATTTTCTCCGTATTAATTCTAAAATGAACTGATAAAAATACTGAAACGAATATTTTTTGCCACCGTGGAAAGTGGCGCAGGTGACAAATTTAACTTTGCCGATTTCTTATAGTTAAGTGAATACTTTTATGATGAATTTGAATATAATAATCTCTCTCTATGCATCAGTCTTCGTAAAATTACAATAATTAGATTGGTAGCATCCGCGCACATATTTTAATTTTCACTCAATTCATAAATCAGCATAAAATGCAAAAAGAGAATGATAATGAGTTAAGGCAAGACCCATAATCCTGCCATGGCGACAGCAATCAAGAAAGAAGGTATCCAAAAAATCATAATTTAACCGTTGGTTCCGGAGAACAATAACAACTCCCAACTGAAAAATGCTATGAGAATCTCCCACTACCGAAAATTATTCAATTCTAAAATTATCTGACAGAATTTGTCATTATATGGAAAAAAAAAAAAAAGAGCAGCTTCACTACGCACCGCCAGATCCGTACTTCTTGCCGAAGACGATCAGCTGCAGCTTGTCATAACCGGCAAGCACACCGGCACCGGCGACGGCACGGAGAATATTTGCACCAGCGCCCTTGAAGAGGGACTTCGGGCCTTCTTTCTTCAAAATCTGAGAGAATGCATCCATGGAGCTCTTGTACTTTACGGCTTCTCCGGATGTCATCATCATTCTTCTTCTAACCGTGTCGATAGGATATGATGCTAGACCAGCACCGTTGGTGATCAGCCAACCCAACGCAAAGCTCGCGAAGAAACTATCCTGCAATTGATACAAACCGCATTCGAAGAATAATGCAAGTTAAATTACTAAGTATATATTTATGCACAACCAGACCAGAATTACCTGCAAACTTCCAGTAAGAAGGACTGGCTTCAACGAGTCGTACATTCCAAAGTAAAGACCACGGTACACTATAATCCCGACGCATGAAATGTTAAATCCTCTGTACAATCCAGCAATGCCGTCAGATTGTAAGGTCTTCCGATAAACATCGATAAGACCATTGAATTGTCGCTCTCCCCCTTTCTTTGCTGCCTTGGCATCATTCGCAAGGCGCGTTCGAGCATAGTCCAAAGAGTACACAAACAACAAGGAACAAGCACCTGCGGCACCACCTGAGCCAAGATTGCCAGCAAACCACTTCCAGTATCCATCTCTGTCTTTCTTAAAGTTAAACATCCGCTTGAAGTAATCCTTGAATGCAAAGTTCAATGCCTGGCAAAGTAAATCCAGTTATTAAGCAGCAAATCAATAGTCTATTAATGATTTGTGTTGCAACATAATCGCATACGTAAGTACCTGAGTCGGGAAATAACGAATGACATTTGCAGTGTTTCCTCGCCACAAAGACAAAGCACCTTCTTCTCTAATTGTTCGGCCAAAACAATCTGAGATTCCCTTGTAAGGTTCAGAGAGCCGACCAGCCTTGATCATTTCATCCTGATTCTGAATCAGGAGCTTCACTCGTTCAATAGGAGCAGCAGCTGTCTTGGAAACAGCAGCAGAAACTCCTCCCATTAGGAAATCTATAGCAAAGCCCTTGAATCCTTTCTCGGCAGGAGCCTGAGCAAAAACAGGAGATACAGACACAATAGCAGGTAACCCATTGTTACAACTGGCAACCTGCACACTTGGTGTTTGAAACGCCCCATTTAGATAGTTTACAGTTGTAAAGCGTCTCTCGTACACAGCAGGATTATACAAGCTACATCTCTGAGATAGCACATCTTGCGAAATTCTGGACCTGAGATGGAGTTGACCAGACAATGTCTGTATTGAAGTTGGTTGATTAATCTGATCCGCCATGTTGTAATCAAAAGACCTGTACATCAGCCACAATCGAAGTCTTTCACGCTTTACAAACATAAACCAATGATTCAGTAGCATAAATTAATTATGCCAACAATTTTCATCCGTAGCAGAACAGAGGTGATAAAAAAAATTTGCATAACAAGCCACTAAACTCTGGTTTCTTCCCAATCTAATTCAGTCAAATATATTAGAAAGGTAAGCAACCAAGTTGATGAATACCCTATAATGTATCACCCTAAATATGGATCAAATAGGACCATCAAATTAAAATAGTGTAGTTATAAGCAACAAAACTATCATTTTAGGCTGGTGTGAGGTCACACTAACAAATCTTAAAATAACATGACTAATTCCTCAATAATTTCAGATCATCGGCAATTTTTCTATACAGTTGGAAATGTCAACCCGAACTGCAAAATATCATATAATGCATAATCTGAGATGTATTATATATCAAATATTTTATGCCCTCACTGCTTATTTTATGCTACTATGTTCAGCCTTCATATTCCAACAACAAAAGGAATGAGAAAATTAACTTCAATTATTGAATTCTATTTCATATTGTTTATTTTATTTTTTTACAAAAAGGTGATAGTTTCTGAATGTCACACGGAATCATAGGTTATCCTTTTAATCGTTCAAATTCATTCTAGCATGAAACCAGAATCCAAAGACCAAGAACACAATATGTCATGGCAAAAGCATATTTAGGTTGGGTAATTTGATCATGCACCACAAGCTACAATACCTCAAAATGATTCAATACTGGACTGGATAATAACAAAAAAAATGATACATTAAAGTGAACATATGAAGTTTAAAAAAAAAAATGATCGTCTTATCATAGAAGCGGACAGTTGATTGAAGCAAGGAAATTTGCTCTTTGTTGAATGTAAGATAATATGATCTTGAGAAGATAAAATTTGAAAACCAAAATGACTAATTGAACACAAAACCCATAAAATTCATTTGGCGACTTTGCTAATCTAAAGGTCAGAGATTAAAACAAATGCAGATGGGAAATTTTAATGATAAGTTTGATATTAGCTACTTCACTTCCGTAATAAAAAAAATTGAGGCATGCGAGAATAAAGGAGATGCAATAAGCATGAACGGAAGAAAGTGCCTATAAACCACAAAGGCAAGAAACAAATCAAGCTGATTCCATTATAATTTTAACAAAGTATTTGTTTAATCTTGCTTTTTCCAACAAGTCCTTGGATCCTAAAGTATTCTTGGTACTTGTCTAAATTTAGCAATATTTTAGAAGTGAGCTATTAGGTTTGTGTTACATTTGAGTAGAAAGATAGAAAGGGGAGGGGGATGGAGAGGAAGAGTTAAATCACACACAAAAAACATGAATAATAGATCATAGATATATAGTTTTATATTTTGCCTACCCACCCTCTCTCTTTGCCCCTCCGAGTTATCCACCCAAGTAAACTCAGTCTTAGTTAACTTACTACAAAAGTATGAAAATTCAGAGGGCGTAAATTCCTCACAATTAAGTATTTGCTAGTTCAATTATTTGAGTGACCCCTTCAGCCTCAATCAAACAATACATTCAAAAAACACAAAGTTCTCTAACTAGTTGGTTAATCTCCAATACAAAAAAAAAAAAAAAAAACTTTGAGAAGAAAAACAATAAAAGACCAATAAAATAAACTAGTACACGTCTAATACTATTACAAACGACACTCTATTTGAACCACATACTTGAAATTACAAACGACACTTAAAATTCTAAGATAACAAAACCGAGACGCTAGATTAATAAAAGCATGGAACTAAAACAAGCTACAAGCCTGGAGATCTATGGCGCCCTTCAAGATCTGAGTGCTATAATAAAGTCTTTCACAAGCGTATAACAAATGAGATCAGACGCTGTGCATGAACTAAATCGCTAATGTATATTAAAAGAGCTCAGAGAAAACACTGCAGATCTACCAATTTAAACAATTTGAGTAAATGAAATGTACGATTAGAGCGACCTTCTCTAAAACTAAAGCAAACAATTCATAATCTGTGCGAATCGAACAAAAATGACCGCTAAATGGCACGATCATAACCGATCTAGAGGAGACCTATATATCGGGACGTAGGAATGGCTCAAACGACGACGATGCCTATTAGATGGGCGTAGAATTCGCAGAAAACAAATCGATCAAGTAAAACCACAAGAGGAACCTAAAAATAACCATCGATCCGCTCGGATCTCCCATTGACGACCACAAAAAAGAAAAGGCAATCAGAAAACAAAACCTACATCAGATCTAAAGAAACATACCAGACAAGAGTCGATCTAAACGGAGGATTCGGGCTTTTACCCTTTCACGGCGCCTCCTTCCACCTCTTTTCTCGACGAACTATGAGAGGAGGAGAACGCCAAGCGAGAGGTTGAAAATGGTGGAAATGCCAGCGTATTTACTGTTGTGTCGTGGGATGTACGGGCTCCCGCGTAGAAAATAACGTGCGGAATACTATTTTGTCCGTAGGATCTCATCGGAGGGCAGAAGAGCAGTGCAGGTTTCTTCGTCCGTCGTGTTAGCTGGGGCCTTTCTTTTACTTGTCATTGGCTGGCCAAAATGGCCCCACCCTTACTCACCAATAGAAGGACTGCATGGGGTGCGATCGCAGAAAGTGGAGGAAACAGTTCGTTGCACGGGAAATTTATTATTTATGAAATTGCTTAATTACTTACTTAAATTGGACCTCTAATATTGTAAATTTACATAAACTGGTCCTCACAATTACAGAGTCCCAAATTAAGCTCCTCATATTTTTCGGACGAAAATATCCTTGAAGGTTTGACGGTGGAATGATTTTTTAAAGACAAACGTTCGTTTTAAAATATAATTAATTAATTGTATCCATTTTAAAATTTGAAAAATCACATGTAAACTTAAGTATCAAATAGTTTGACAGGCTGTGATAATTTATATTTTATTCATATTATATTATACTGTGCAAACTAATGTTCGAAGGTGATAAATAAAGGGAATTCCCTCTTTTCCCTTCTCTTATCATCGGAAGTAAACAGGGCTAAATGTTTACGACATGATCTAACCCTTCCTTCTCTCCTCTTTTTCTCATGAAGTAAACATGGCCTAAACGTTGACCGTATGATCTCTTCCGTGCGCTTCCCGCCACGAAAAACGGAAATCCTGTTCATGGATGATTAGAACAAGAACTCGAAGACGAATTTCTTCCATTTTTATCGCGCCCTATTAATCCTCCGAATCACAGAAACAACCTATAAAATCCCTTCCTCGCCTCCGAATTTCTCAGGCCTGCACAGATTCAATAACTCTTTCCTCATCTCTAAACATATTCCTCGAATCCAATCGATATATACTCCTCCATATTTAAGACAAAAATGGAGATGAGGAAGATCGCCTGTGCCGTCCTCTTCGCCGCCGTCGCGGCCACTGGCGCCCTGGCCGCCGAGGCCCCCGCCCCCGGCCCCGCCTCCAGCGCTGCCTCCTCCTTCTCTGCCGGAGCAACCCTCGGCGTCGCCGTCCTCTCCTTCGTCGCTTGCTACTTGCAGTACTAAGCTTGAGAAGGGTGGTCGAGCTGATTGAAATGAATTGTTTATTTTGTTTGTTATTGGTGTCGATTGCTGTTTATGAGCTTCTAGTGGAACTCAAATGAGAGGCTTTCACGATAAACAATATCTCCATAAAAACAACAATAATTTGAGTTCGATCTTCCTTCAGCAGATAACTGAAATCTAGCCTAGTGCACGATGATATATATCTCAATCTTGAGCATTTGTAGCAACGAAAACAGGTCCCCCTTTTCTAAGAGATAAGGTTTGATCCAAACAATCTTTTGGCATCCTTCCCAATTGTCTTCCTGCATGTTCTCATGCCTTCAGATATATCTATCATCATCACAACGTCAGGAATCCACTTTAAGCACTGTCTAAGAGCAGCAAATCGATTTATCGTCCACATATCTATCTGTCGACGTACCCATGCATGCAGAAATGCAGTTCGCTTTTAAGATAAGAGCTATGGAGCATCTGCAAGCATTCGGGAATATGAGAAGTATTCTGCTAGGAAGAAAGAGATCAGATCGTATCAGCAGGAATGGCATACAATTCCATAATTTAGAGAAGCTGATTCTTTGATCACTTAGCGGAATGTAAGAAGAACACATTACTGCAGCTCCATTATTGCACCACTCAGTTACTGAATTATATGTCTAGTAATATTCACAGTTCCATTCGATCTATGAATGGACAGCTGATTCCATCCCATCTTGTTCAGAATAACTAAAACATGCATGAATTATGAGAATAATGAGAGAGAAAGAAAGAAAAAAATCATAGCTCGGAATAAGAAGACAGGGCACATGTTCTTAAGGAACAAACTGGAGCATATATGTGAGAATACGATGCCCTGCTCCCAAATATGCCTTTCTGCAATATATCAAGATCCTGAGCCAATCGATAAAATGTTCCTTAGTTCCTTTTCCTATTCAGATTCCAAGGGCGTCGATCTCTTGCAAAATGCCTTTTGGCTTAGCCTGCGAAATGCCTTTCTAAAGATATCTTTTGACAGAACATTATTTGAAGTAATTTCTCTCATCCAACAAGAAAGGCATATCCTTGCATCAAAACATCTCAATTGTGATGAAAAGTAATGGAAAGAAGATGTTCTCTATTCTCATCCCCAATTAGAAGGCACTTTTATGCCATTAGAAGTCAGCGCAACGTCTCTTACTTCCGCAATGCAACAAGTTCTCCGAATTATCATCATTATCCAATCACATAATTTAAACCAATAAATTACTGAATAATATTTCATAATTGAGGGCTTCAGAGTTTAAATGCCATGTTGAGATTATAAGGGTAATTTCGTCACCTCATCATTATAAATAGTAATCAGTGCGGTTGCTATTTCGCTCCATCATCGTCGTCGTCGTCGTCGTAGTATTAGAAGCAGAGATCGAAACGGGAAAGTTGAGATTTTTGTGTCGGTTCTTACCCAAAATTTCCGGCCAAAAATTAGTTTTTAGTGCACCTTTGAATAGGTTTGTCGAGTTGCCGCCGCCAATTCGGTTTGATTGCTTGAGTTGTTACCGATTCTGTGCGAAAAATTGCTTCTTGGAGCTTCTTCAATGGCGAAGAGGAGGAAACAGGAGTCGTCGTCTGTTTCAAAGCTCTTGTTGTTTCCTTTTTAATCGATTTCACTCTGCTCTGTCTTTCGCCATAATTTCGGGTCCGAGAATCGAAGTAGAAGAGGAATCTGAGAAGCAGACTAGAGAAGAAGCACTCATGTACGGATCGCAGCCGACGAAAGATCTCAACTTTCCTTACCCCGCCTCCGCCGCCGCTTTCGGAGGTCAACGCTCGGAGCATCCGGAGTCCGGTCAACTCCACCGCCGCCACCAGATGAGCTCCAGCCTTCTCCGCTACCGGGCGGGGCCAATATCGCCCCTCCCCAACAAGCTCGACACCGATACCGAGACCCTGTTTGCTCGGTTCTTGGGGCCCGACGAGGACTCCAGATGCGGCGGCGCCACCTCCTGCCACGTCGGCTCCCTTTTCCCTCCTCCGCCGCCGTCACTGCAGGATGTCAACGGGCACCAGCAGGCCAGAGGATTCCCCTCATTTGCTCCAAAGAACATGATCACTCACCAGCATCAGCTACTGGACGCCGAACAAAACAAGAACAGCTCCACCAATCTCAGTCGGCAAAGCAGCTCCCCTGACGGTACAATCCACAGTTTAATCTTTCAATTTGATTTACTTTTTGCTGTTCTGACCATTCAATTCCTTCCACAGATTACGGAATTATAAAAGGAATGGGCGGCTTCATGATGGATTCAAGGCAAAGCTCAGTCACCTCACAGATTTCCGACAACAACTACAAACATGCCGGTGGCAACTCCGGCAACCGGACTATTTCCGCATCTGGCTTTCCGGCCGCTTCCTGGGATGACTCCTTCCCCCTCTTAAACAACAACAACAACAGCTTCAGTTCCTTAGAATCCAAGGTGATCACTTAGCTTCATCTCACTCAGCCATTCTATCAACAAACTTCTCTCAACTGTAATTAATCCCATGACACAGTTCAACTCGCCCAACAACTCGCCGGCGATCACCGCCATCGAGAAGTTCTTACAGTTGCACGATGCGGTCCCCTGCAAGATCAGGGCCAAAAGGGGCTGCGCCACGCATCCCCGGAGCATCGCCGAGAGGGTAAATCTTACAAATACACAGTCGGAGCCTTTACTGATCATCACCTGATAAAAATCCTTCATGGGCGATCTGTTTCTGAAATGTTCAGGTGAGGAGGACTCGCATCAGTGAGAGGATGAAGAGGCTCCAGGAATTGGTCCCTAACATGGACAAGGTAACAATCGATCGAGAACATGTACCTCTAATCTGATCTCTCTAACTGGTGCTTCAACATCCACAGCAAACCAATACTGCAGATATGCTAGATTTGGCCGTAGACTACATCAAAGATCTGCAAAAACAAGTCAAGGTGTGGAGAGTTTCATGATCTGTAAAATTTGACATTTCATCTGTTCAGTTCTCAGCTTGGAATTCCATTTGCAGGCGTTGTCAGAGAGCCGATCCAGCTGCAGCTGTTCTTCAGCGAGCAGGCAGAAGCATTACTGAAGAAAAAGAAAAAAATTTAATTAGGTGATCGAATAAAAAACAGTGAAGATTATAGGTTTATAGTAGCAAATCCAAAGATATATAGTAACACAGTTAGCCACAATGTTTGTGTTTGTTGCATGTAATCTATCACTTAAGTGGAAGAATAATATTACAAGTTTGATAACATTGCCATAAATGGCCTAAAGTATGCCTCAGATGGCTGAAATAAGTGCGGTAAACAATTTTTTCTTGCTAAAAATAGCAAAAGACATGGATGAATCTTCATAATTTATTTGTGTGGCATGATCGCATATGAACTGATGGCACAACATGAGGCTTCTGGGAGAACCTCGTCTCTCAACCCTAAATCCTAAATCAATTATGTTATAAATTTATTATTTTATCTTAACTAATAAATAATTATCAAAATATTTTATAAAAACTTTATGGATATTTAAGGAAAGCATAGCAATGTTTTTAAAATCTCAACTTTCTATTTTACTATCAATATTCCTTTTAATTGTCACTTTAATTGTTGAAGGAGACATTTTAAAAATTAAAAATATATATATATATATATTAAAGGAGTGATTTTATATTAATGAAACTTTAGGTGCAATTGAAGAAACCGTTTATTAAGCTTAAAATCAAGCCTCTGTGTATTTTTCATTAAAGCCCGTGCTTTTTGGAGAAGAAGGCCCACGGAAGACCCATCAGGATTCATACCTTCCTCTGTTCCTTTCACTCGCCTCTCAGAGATGATGGCTGGTCCGCACGGAGACGACGGCGAAGACGATGATTACATGGGCGACCTCTCCCTCTTCCTCCCTCCCGACCTAGACGCCGATCGCAAGAAGGTAAAGCATCAATCAATCCTTGGTTTCAATCCCAGCACTTTCTTGTTTGGGGAAAAAAAAACTGTCTTTAACCCTAATTTTTTTCGCCGGCTTCCGTTTCACGTAGAAATTGAGAGAGGAAGTGAAGAAAAATCCTCCGGCTCCGAATCCGAAGCCCAAGTTGCGGAAGGGACTCAGCTGGCAGGAGCAGCGGCGGCTCGAGAGGGAGAGGAAGCAGCGGGAGGAGGACGAGGTCACGAGGGCGAGCCTCGAGGAGGCGATTCCGGACTCCAACGTGGGGTTCAGGATGTTGAAGATGATGGGATACAAGCCCGGGTCGGCGCTTGGGAAGGACGGTGGCGGGATGGCTGAGCCGGTGGGACTCCAAATTCGGCGGTCCAGAGCGGGAATTGGAGTCGAGGAGGATGCCGCGAGGAAGGAGAGGACTGAGGTCGAGGGGAAGCGGAGGAGGGAAGAGGATATGATGGCGGAATTTGGAACGCGGCAGAAAACGCAGTGGAGGAGCAGGAGGGTTGTTTGGGATTACAGGAAAGGGGAGGCTGCTTTGGCACAGTTGGAGAAGAGGGAGGTGGTTGAGCCCCCAAAGGATAATGAAATTGAAGAGAAACCTGAAGAGGAGGAAGAGGAAGAAGTGATCACAGAAGAGGTAAAAGTTCTGACCTTTCTTAGTTCATTTTTTTTTGTATTAAGATCAATTCTGCAGAGGTTTTGTACATGATTAAGGGACACTTGAGAAGGGGATATGAACTCTGTAAAATCCTTGAGACTGCATGGATTCCTCAGATTCATGACAAACTTTAGACAATGTAGTGATGGAAAAGTTCTATTTATTGATAAATTGTATATGACTGGCCATATTGATCATAATCACATTGTGGATGCTTCAAGTAATGTAATAGATTAACTGTAACTGACTCTTATTTGATCAAGGTGACTCCATAGTTAACATTGTCACTGAAGGGCTAGTTGACCAAAACATAGGTGGAGTAAGTTAGATTACCTTTTCTATTGTTGTCTAAATTCTCTAAGTGTTAAAAGGCTAAGGCGTACTCTTTCTTCAAAATTTCTCCTATTTTTTCCTAATTGTAATGCATGTTGAATATTGCACCATAAGCCACAGGCCACAAGTAATGAATATCATTAGTGTTATCATTTATGCATGTAAGAGTAGGTGCTGCATCATGGCAGATTTTGAGTTGGGTCCAGCATGAATCAGTTAGGAGTTGGGATGAGTCATTTGGATTTATCAGGTAATTGGAATTATTCCCTTAGATGTAGGAATGTTAAAAAATTAGTTGCACTTGAAACCATTTGGAAGTGCTTTTCTATCCTGAAACCATTGAAAGTGTTATGGAGTAGGATAGTGAAGACTAGAAGAAAATGTTATGGAATGCACAGGAAAAGTGGTTTGTTCACTGAATGCAATATACCTGCATGCTAAGAGCATATAATTATTATTATTAAGGAAAAATGGAGGTAACACTTGATGTTTTTGTCCTGGCATTGGGAAATATTTTAATTCGCTTCACTGTTTATTTAACTTTACAAATTGTTTCTACTCTTGTTGTATTGACTAGCATAACCTATTAACCTGTGTTGACAAGTTGATTCTTCTAACTTGCAGCACTTGTATGATATTCTAACAAAGCTCAGAGACGAGCACCATTACTGCCTCTACTGTGGATGCCAGGTTAGTGCAGAAATTGGAGCTAATATCATTTCTTGTTTTTCAATTATGTGCATGCTATGGATTCAGCAAATTGCTCGTTCGTTTCACTCAAATTTGTCCTCGCACCTGAAACCAATAAAATTTTCACTAGATATCCAGGTTCAAGTTTACGGCCTTCTAAGAAAAATGTATTATTAGTTTCATTTTAGACATAATTTCCTATTTTTCATAGTCCTCCCTTGTACTTGATTTACGTCAAGTGTGCTTAGGTTATATTATTAAATCGAACTTTTGTAAACTAATGCATCTATTGTGCATTCTAAATAGGTGGAACAAATATGGCTTAGCCTTAGATTGTGTTTCCTAAATATTAACTTGGTCGTCACAAGGTCTAAGAAAATAGAAATATTAAAACGAGATGCATTGCCTGTAATTTAAGGATCATCAATCTCTGATTTTTAACAGAGATTTTATGTATTTCAGCACATAAAGATTCCCTCTTTTCTTCACAAACATTTAAGAATTAATGTTTAACCATCAGCATCAACTTAGAATAATTCCAGTCTACAATTGGTAAATTGAGATAAACTAGATTCTGAAATCCACTTTGAGAAATGAGAAATGTCACTATGATGCTTGCTGTAACACTTGGATACACTTTTCTTACAACTCTGACCAAAGTGCAATTTAATCATCATCTTCTAATGTTCTTCGTTGCAGTATGAGTCTGCGGAGGCATTGGCGACCAATTGCCCTGGATTAACAGAGGAAGAACACTGAGCACCAGTCGTTGAGTTGTTTTTTGCCTGCACCTCAAAGTGCTGAAGCATCATCCACTGGATTGATTTGGCAAACTGTAAGAAATAATTGCACATGCCCATTCATTCTTCGCGGTTGGTTGCCCCACTTTTGAAGATGTGTTCATGTCCATGTCCATGTCCATGTCCATGTCAAGTCATAAGTTAGATGCATCTAACTTTGTTCAAAGCTCTGGGCTCGAGCAACTTTTGACACACACACACACACTCATCTGATGCATAGAAGTTGGCCTCTGAAACACATTAAAGAAACATTGATAAAAATCCTTATTACATATAAAATATGATTATATTAAACTATTATTTATCAATTATATCAAAATTATTATATAAAAGGACAATTTTGTAAACGTGGGCGGCTTTTTGAGTTTTGGCATAATTTTTCAAGCAGCACAGTGCTGTCTGTCTATTTTCTGACACAGGTCTGTCTTGGCACACCTTTCGATACTGTCTTGATCTTCTGCCAGCGAGAATCTTGATTCCGAAGGCCAAACAAATGCACCCTGCCAGGACTTTTTCAGATGCCTCGACAAAAGCTACCGAGCCAGTTGTTCGTAATTGAAATTTCAAAATATTGAGTAAATTGTGTAATATTTTAACTAATAGAAAGAAGAAGAAAAAATGAAATCTAGTAAGGAACAGTTGATATTCTGAGAAAAGCATCAATTTAATGGCCATGCATCACATGGCATGTGGCCACATCTGGGACATGTGTAAGCATGAGGGGGCCATACTCTGAATGCTCTGCCACCTGTCAACACTATTCAAGTGCAATGAATGTCCTTGAACTATCACAGCAGTTTTCTTTAAAGAAAATTCTTGGTTGGCAAATAAGAATAACAACGCACGTCTTCGAACTATGAATTAAAACCAAACTTAATCACAAACCAAATGCATAGCTTCAATATTGCAATAGATAACAAAAGCCACAAAATTGTCATGAAGAAATGGAGTTCATGACTGGGAGCAGTAGAATCCGAATGACGGCAGCACTAAGAGGAAGGAAATTCATATGATCTACAGAGACCGGTGGTGGATCATATGATCGGAGTGATTGTAACCGTGATGATCGAGGTACTGCCGACTTCCCTGCAGTGCTAACTCGAGCTCGCCGGAAAAATTTCCAGTCCCGGGCGGGTCAGTTTCATGGGAGGAGTGGCTCCGGCTTCCAGGATCCCTGAAGCCCCAGGTGTTGGCCATGTAACTGTTGGAAGCAAAGGGATTGAAGCTGCTGGATGGAACTTGGCTTTTGCTAGTGTTGCTGCCCCTTGGCTGAGTCGATGACAGAAGAGAGAGAGCACAGCTGCCGTCCAAAGCTCCTGCAAGACAGTCGCCGGCTGGTGGAAGTTCCGGCGAAGATAATAGAATCTGGTGGCCCGGAGAGCCTTGCAAGTATGGATGGGCTTCGAGCATCGGTGCAATCATCCCGCTCGACGGAGCATCTACCACTTCGTGCCACTGGTTGCTAGTCACCAGTTTACCAGAGCAAATATCTCTTCCATTCTTCGGGTAACTGAAATCCATTAGAAAGCTTCTGAATCTGCCGGGTTCTGTTTCAAATTGCAAAGGCAACATCAATTCAGACCAATGTGTCAAAGAATTATATAGAAGACATGATTCTAACCATCGAAGGATCGAGGAAACTGGCCGTAGCGCGAAGTGAATGGCCCGGTGGGCGGCTTCCTCCGGCGTTCATTGTGCCCGGCCAGACGTCTGCGGCAACTGCGTTTGCCTTGGTCGAACTCAGTTAGCTGGTGAAACCTGTGAATGTATTGTGGCAAACTGATTTTTTACTCTACATGTGTTGATACAAAATTAAAATATTTCACCTGATGATTGTCACATTCAATTAAATAGAACCTGGCAGCAATCGTTGATATAACATTTCAAAACAATTCTACTGCTGATTAAGAACTATGATCTACTAACACTCAGTCAGCAAAATGTTGTTTCAAGCAAACCGCACAACCAAAACTAGATGATATTAGATTAACTTAAGATGGTATACATTATCCACAAAGATATTTTGACAACCAAAATAATGGCATCAAAAGGGTAGTAATTAGTAAAGATATCTCTGAGGAAAAAAGGTTTAGGTGAACATCTTTTATGTTCGTAGCTTAATTGTTTCTGAACAAACTCAATCCTATCTAACATGCAGAATATTGAATGCAGTTCATCAATGAAGTGTGGATGGCAAAGGCTGAGATGAGAAAAAATCTTACTTTGTACAATGATATCAAATTTTGTTTAAGGAGAAAGAAGAGCAGAATCATCCTGAAAAACTATTATGGAAGGCAGCAGTCAGAGCACTGAAGAAACGTGTTTTGTGTGGGAATTCACCACCATTTCAAGAAAGCAAAATCCAGCAATGAGAGGCGATCCTAAAATCCCTACTGAACAGAAAGCACGAAAGATTATTGTTTTTTCCCTTGACCAAATCAATGGTGTCAGAATCAGAATCAAGAAATGAGCATAAACACGAAAGGTTTTTGTTTTTAGGGTTTTTGCCGAGTTTCCGTTGCCGACGAGAGAGGCGAGCTAAGTAGAAACGAGAATTGAAGAAGAGCACGAGACCTGCTGCACTGCTGACAGAACCTCTGCTCGATGCCGCCGACGATGACCTTGGGCGCCTTGGAATGCATCCCGCACACCTTGTGCCGGCAGTAGTAGGCCTTCAACCCGCTCAGATCCGCCTCGCACCCCTCGACTTGGCACCTCGGAGGCACCGCCTGCTGCTGCCCTCCCCCTCCCAGCACCACCCCCCTCGCCTTCCTCGGCGGCGGCGCCTTATTGCCGCCCCCGCCGCCGGCAGCTCCGTCCTCAAAGTAGATCTTTTTGCCGAACATGAGCCCGTGAAGCGAGTCGTCCTCGCTGGCGCAGCCACCGGAGGGCCCGATCGAGCCGGAACTCATCTCCGCCGGAGCAACGAGGCAGAGACCCTACAGCCCAACCATTGCAGACCGAATGGGGGGATTTGCATAGTAATAATAAAAGAAGAGCACAAGGATGGAATCGCAATAAAACAAAATTAGAAGGTGGCTCGTGCAATTGTGCACGACTTAAAGCTGACAGCTGCCATTTTAGAATACAGTGCAGCTGACACAGTGCCTGAGGAGAGGTGTCCAAGGGAAGCAAGAGAAACAGAGAAATAATGAAATCTCCATGGCACTTTAGATTTTAGGGTTGGAGACACGTTGATTCTCGACATACTTTGCTGAAGAAGAAAAGAAGAAGAAGGGGAAGAAACAAGCTTTAGCATCTACAAATTTTGAGGTTGTTTCTTGTACCAATCTCATTTGGGGTAAGGCATGCAGGAGAAGAAGAAGAAGAAGAAGAAGAAGAAGAAGGTAGTACCCCTGCAGGCTTTTTTGCTTGTTCTGGAAGACTGGAACCACCGAGTGCAAGTACATTGTTGATGAGGAAGATTGAAGAAAATTATCTTCCATGTCTTGGCATATTTTACCTTTCCAAGCCATGCATGTCGAGCGTGATGTACAAGCGCAGGAGGTTCTTTCTCGAGCGAGCATGAATTGTTAATTGGATTTCTGTAGTTGGGTCCAGTCGAGTGAGGGACAAGCCATTAATGGTTGTTCAGTGATCACTGCAGCAGCAGCAGCCAGGCAGCCGCGTGGCTGTGATAGAGAAAATCGACGAATTTGAAAAGACAAACGGAACTAAATTTTTATTAGATTTGTTGGGAAATTCTCTGAAGAATCCTAGAAAATCACTGAATGTCTCTGTCACTGTTCTCCAACATACGGCGTGGATAACACATGCTCGCCTCATTAGCCAACAAGCCATGAGTTACCTCGCTTAAAAAGTACTCCTTGCAACTCGGTACCTTTCTTTGTTTATCATCTCGTTAGATACAATGTTGTCGAGGTGAATGATGATGATTATGATGTTCATGGACCGCAATAACTCCATTGTCTTCTTTTCTTTGTCTCCTAAGATACGATTTGTTCATTGTCATATTTTCTTTTTTTTTTGTTTATTTATTTCGTGAGCATCAACGAGAATGAAAAGGAAAATAACGCAGGGAGGAGGAAGAGAAAGCAATAGATTCAATGTTACTGTTTATGAAAACAAAACAATGCTTCGACATGATAAATTATCATGCGAATCTGCTAAAAACCACGTCAATAATGAACCATCATTTTTGTTAATTGATGCAATTAATATTTATATGAATAATTATTTTAATAAATACTTTTCTCCGATAATGAATAACCTATAACAAATTGCTGAAGTGTTTCTCGTCATTTTAGTATTGAAATGGACCTGACCTGATGGAGGAAAAGCACAGAGAATGGATAATACATCCCTACGAGATAAGTTAATGACTAATACATGAGATATCATGAGATCTGAAAGTTAAATTCTGACTAATAGTCAGGTTTCTGTTTTCTTTTATGTACTAGTTACTGTTCAAGCTAATAACTATCATGATTTATCTCTTCCGTATTGATCTTGAAACAAACTGACAGAAATGTTGGAAATGAGTATTTCATCTTTTGTCATCACATAAAATGGATAATACACTAGAACTAGAACTTATATGATGACAAAAATGGATAATACACTAGAACTTATATTTTTGAGTTTTTCATCTTGGGATGACGGGATAAACTGGCCCAAGCTATTGTGCAGATTATTTTGTAAATGTGATTCAATGATATGATATAATATTGAATATTACTGTCGGGTTACGGTACAAGATTAAATTTTTTAAATGATTAATTTGATATTTAAAGATTGAAGCTTAGTTATTGCAAATTATAATTTTTTTAATGAAATAATAATTTTAAAAATATTAGCTATATAGATGAATTTTTACGAGTATTTTTTAATTTATTTTTAAAACAATATTAGCCATATATAATATACGCGTTTTTATTGATATGGTTCTTTATATTAAAATTATGGGCCGCATTTGGCTCACTGAACAAGTCCTGTAAAGCCATGTGAACCAATTGAACTCTTTATGTATTAGTCATTGTTTGGACTGACTAAATTAGTCCTCATGATTTACCTCCTTCGTGTTGGTCCTGGAACGAATTGACGGGGGCGCTGGGGCGAGCCTTTCGACTTTTGCCACAATGTGAACCAATTGAAGCTTCAATTTGTAAATCTTATCCATTCATTTAAAAGCATCGAAAAGATGCCTGTTCTTTTTATTATCATAAATAATAATAATAATATTTTAAAATTAAAAATAATAATAAGATGAATATTTTTTTAAAAAAAAACTTTCGTCGTCGAATCAAATAAGAGAGTGGCTTTGATTATTGCTCCGCCGGAGTAACAGAAGATGACGAACAGAACCGGCTGCACTCCAACTTAATTAACACTCTCGAGACCTGGACGCCTGCCGCAGCTCCGATCACCGGCGGCAAGGCGGCAGCGGCGTGCCGCAGAGGCACTTATTGTGGCGGTAGCTCGCCGCGCCGTGCCGCTCCATTGTTTCCCCCGTCGGGATCTCCCCGCACAGCATGTTGTAAGACAAGTCGAGAACGAACAGGTCGTGCAGGTCCTTGATCGACTTCGGGATGCCACCCCGGAGGCTGTTGTGGCTCAGGTTCAGGTGCTGCAGCTGCGACGGCAGCTCCGCCTTCGTCAGCTCAAACTCGATCTCGTTCCGCGACAGATCCAGCTTCACCGTCGGCCGCTTCCGGTCGAACAAGAACGCCGGGCTACCACTCAGCAGGTTCCGGCCCAAATCGATCGTGTGGACGTCCCCCTCGCCGTACGACAGTATCAGGAACTCCCCGCTCAGCTTGTTGTTCGACAGTATCAGGAACTGGTACTCGCTGTGGAGCAACCCCGGCGGTATCGAGCAGGAGAGCCGGTTGCCGCTGAGGTCCAAGTACCGGAGGTACGGGAGCCGGGCCAGCTACGAGGGTATGGCGCCGGAGAGCTTGTTGTTGGAGAGGACGAGCACGCTGAGGTTGGTGCCGACGAGGAAGGCCGGGACTTGGCCGGAAACAGAGGTTTTGGAGATCGAGAGGAAGTCGAGGCGGGCCAAGGAGGAGGGGATAGGCCCGGCGAGGCCGGGAATGTCCTCGAGGGAGAGGCTTTTGAGGAACGGCAGGTCGCCGAACTCGTCGGGGATTGCGGTGCGGGGGGCGAGTTTGGCGTCGTAGAAGTAGACGTTGTAGACGTGGCCGGTGGTTGTGTCGCAGTAGAGATTCTCCCAGGTGCAGCAGTTGGTGTTGGGGAGCCACGTGGAGAGCACGGGAGGGCTGCCGAGGGCGTGCTTGGCAGCGAGGAGTGCGGCACGGTCGCCGGCGTCGCAATCAAAGGCGGAGAACGCCGTGGGAGCTGTGACGAGGAGAAGGAAACGGAGTAGGAACGCAGAGAAGAGCATAGTCGTCCAAGGATAAGCCATTTGTTAGTGAAGTAGTGATCTGGAGCTGGCTTTGGATTCTATTTATAGCACGCCGGCGAGGCAAAGGCCGACGGTGCCCGCGAATTGTTAAATACGATTTTTTCGAATTTGTGGTGCAATGCCCATGAGCAAAACGTGCATAATACTTTCAGATCTTGAAATTTATACCAGATTTTTTCCAATAAAAAAGGAGAATGCCGCCATATATTGAGTTAATGCAGTAGAATGGTTCGAGGTTGCTGTTAAAAATAAAAACATCATCTTGATACTCAAGTATGAAGTTTTCATTGGGCAATTGCTTGTGATGAAATTTTCTTGTGTATTTTAGAGTTAATCAATTTGGATCACTGACCAGTCCTCCAAAGCCATGGGAACCGATTGAAGCTTCAATTTGTGTCATCTTCTCCGTTGACATTTTAGAACACCAGCTAGAATTATTGTTTATGTTGAAATAAATTGCGAATAAGATTTAAAGTTCCTTCTGTTTTGACTCGAATCAGAGAGTGATTCTTGATTGCGCTGCCGGAAGATGGATCACAGTAAGAGAAGAAAACGAACAGAGAGCCAGCTGCACTCGACTTAATTAACACTCTCGAGACCTCGACGCATGCCGTAGCTCCGCTCACCGGCGACGGCAAGGCG
Organism: Hedychium gardnerianum; assembly: GCA_038050645.1. NCBI lineage: Eukaryota > Viridiplantae > Streptophyta > Magnoliopsida > Zingiberales > Zingiberaceae > Hedychium > Hedychium gardnerianum. Next base: position 19,114 of record JBBUKS010102262.1, read on the forward strand.
GCAGCGGCGTGCCGCAGAGGCACTTGTTGTGGAGGTAGCTCGCCGCGGCGTGGTACGCCATCGCCCTCCCCGTCGGGATCTCCCCGCACAGCATGTTGTAGGACAAGTCGAGCACCCGCAGCTTGTACAGGTCCTTGAGCGACTTCGGGACGCCGCCCCGGAGGCGGTTGTGGCTCAGGTCCAGGTACTCCATCTGCCACGGCATCTCCGCCTTCGTCAGGTCGAACCCGAGCTCGTTCCGCGACAGATCCAGCTTCACCGTCGGCCGCGTCCGGTTGAACAAGAACGCCGGGTCACCACTCAGCCGGTTCCGCCCCAAGTCGATCGTGTTCACGTCCCCCTTGCCGTACGATGCGGGGATCTCTCCTCTTAACCTGTTGTTTGACAGTAATAGGAACTGGTACTCGCCGTGGAGCAACCCCGGCGGGATCGAGCCGGAGAGCCGGTTGCCGCTGAGGTCCAAGTACCGGAGGTACGGAAGCCGGGCCAGCTGCGGGGGGATGGCGCCGGAGAGCTTGTTGTTTGGGAGGGTGAGCGCGCTGAGGTTGGCGCCGACGAGGAAGGCCGGGACTTGGCCGGAAACAGAGGTGTTGGAGATCCAGAGGAGGTAGAGGCGGGAGAGGCGGGCGAAGGAGGGAGGAATGGGCCCGGAGAGGCCGGGCATGTCCTCGAGGGAGAGGCTTTCGAGGAACGGGAGGTCTCCGAACGCGGCGGGTAAGGGGGTGCCGGGCGCGACTCCGGCGTCGTAGATGTAGACGTTGTAGACCCGGCCGGTGGTTGTATCGCAGTAGAGGTTGTCCCAGGCGCAGCAGTTGGTGTTGGGGAGCCACGTGGCGAGCAGGGGAGGGCTGCCGAGCCCGTGCTTAACTGCGAGGAGGGCGGCACGGTCGCCGGCGTAGCAGTCGAAGGCGGAGAGCGCGGCGGGAGCTGTGACGAGGAGGAGGAGGAGGAGGAACGCAGAGGAGAGCACAGCAGTCCAAGGATAAGCCATTTGTTCGTGAGGTAGTGATCTGAAGCTGGCTTCGAATTCCATTTATAGCACGCCGGCGAGACCAGGCCGACGGTGGCCACGAATTGTTAAATAAGAACCTCCGACCTTTGTGGTGCAGTGCACATGATCAAAACACGCGTATACTACTTTTGGATCTTGAAGTTTACACCAGCAAATTTCCACAAAAATAGTAAAAAAGAAGAAGAAAGAATGTGTACACAACCTCAATGGATTCAATTAACAGTGGAAACACAGAGGACTGCTGCTATTTGACGGCTGGCCGGAAATCTCTACTTGCAGTCCGGTGCTCAAGCCGAGAAGCTGCCGGCAAGCGAAGCGAGTGTTTCCAAGTCTTTGGCTCCGGACGCAGAAGGCCCTGAAGAGTTCAACTGCAGAGTTCCCTTCTTCCCTTGACCTTGAGAGCTAAAGCTGCCCACGATCACCTGCACCGGCGAGGCCGCTATCAATACGCCTGCCACTCCGCCGCCGATAACATGTCCGTCGGGATCGGCTAATGAAACACTGAGACCGCCTGTTCGGCAATGCTGGCCTCCTCCACTCTGGGTCAGCAGGAACGATCCAGAGAGTGACAAGATTTCAAAACGACCCTGCTATAAAGGGCATGAAAGTGTAAACAAACACTGTACTAACAAATATGAAAGTTAAGTACGTCTCTTGAGACAATTGCCATAACAGATTTAAGCATAGAACAGGTAACCTAACGATAGAACAATACAAGGTATTTCCACAGTTGATTCAAAAGAACATCTATTATCGCGATATTGAATTGCCCAAATGTAGTAGATTCCGAGCCTGACCTCGTAAGTTAGAACACCACTAGATGTAGCAGCCTGACAGAGAGAGGCATTTGCAATTGCACCATTTGCAGACAGGACGCAAATCGCCCGTCTGCTTTGCTGCGAGAATTCCATGATCTTTGCGGACACATCCTGAAACAGTTTCGTGTCGACTGAGCTAGACGAACATTGAAATTACAAGCAATGTGATCTGCAAAACTCGCGAGGTTCAAAGCTATAGCAGGTGCAACAAAAGGATTCGACCTTGAAGCCTAGCAATAACATAATATAGTTCTTTGATTATATCTGACTACCTCATGAGGTGTTGCCACAATTGAGTAGATGCATGACAGCATGAGACCTCCTTTTCTACTCAATCTTGTTTAAGATGGGTGTCACTAAGGATCTCAGCTACAACTTGAGACCTAATCAGAGTAGCACCTTCCTAGTTCTTCAACTACAGTGCACTCGGCGATCATTTAGCATATTCATCTTAGATTAGGAGGAATGTTGCACTCTAAATTTGTTCCAAACATGTGATAACTTGAAACTGCACTCAAAACTAACAAAATGTCTGGTACAAGGAATTTGGTTCGATGAAAACAACTTTAAAGATCAAAAACGAACTCCACGAGCAAACATGAAGCTAAAAAGATGGCTTAAACTTGAAGAAAACAACATTCTTATTGATGCAGGATGTCATTTACCTAGGCATAACCACAAGGCATTGTTCTTCATCAATGATTTTTAAATTGAAACTTCTTAACTATTTGACTGTAGCAAAAATTTCAAAACTATACCAGTGATGAAAGCATCATGATGTAGCAAAAATTTCATAAACAATAGAATGCTGTTAAAACCAGTTCTAGTTTAACAAGACAAATAAAAGCAGGACTTACCTCTCCAGTTTTAACAGCAATAACATGTGGCATAAATCCAGTTCCAGTTGAACCTGCAAGTAGTTTACCTTGTAAGAAACACCGAAGACAAGCAATTCTAGATGTCATCAAAGTTGCAACAAAAGCATGTAAATGCAATTTCTAGAGCCAAATAGATAACCATACTAAATAGAATACCAAGAATTAGATAAATCCAACTGATTTCAATCGAAAACCAAGGAAGAAAACAACAGAAGCTTCATGGAAAACTTGTAAACCTTTCCAAGAAGTAAACAACTTACAATACAAATTACAGGTTACAGTTGGAATGTAGCTTACCAAGAGCTTTTATGTGTCGCTTGTTTGTTGAACCTCGTGGGCGACCTCTAGCCCTTTTGACACCCTCATGAGTAGCCGGAGAGAACGTTCCGGTGCTCGGAGGAGGAGCCGCCGGACTTGTAGATAGCGGTGACACGGCGAGTACTGGCGTGCCATCCGGACCATACTTCCTTGGACGGCCACGCTTTCTCTTGAAGGACTCCCCGGAGCTATTGCCGGGAGAAAGGCCACCATCGCCGCCGCCGCCTGCCACTCCATGGAATTGATGAGTGACACTGGAACTCCAACCAGTCACTCCCTGATACATGGGAGTAACACTGGCATTGCCTGATTGTTCATAGACGCGAACACCATTCTCGTGATCGATAACCTTCGTGTTGAACAGAGAAGAGAGATTTCTTTCCATGGGTTAGTTCCTTTTATGCTTCCCGACTGCTACAAACCCAACAGTGACTGCCCGGCGGCGAACATGAATTGACGGAAATCTTCGCCGGGCATTAAGAAAATGCAACAAGATCAGATTTTTATTTTCAGGGATCCATTTCTGAGCAATCCTATAGTTCTACGATTGAAAAAAAGAAACTAAAATCCCAGCAGATTTCTCAATTTCCCCCCGCATTTCCTGAAAAAATATAGGAAAAAGGGGGGAAACAACATCAAAATCGCATCTTTTTAGATCTAGATTAAAAGCTACATGACTTCAGAAGAGGAAATAGGATGCCCTAAATGGTTTAGCAAAATGAAATTATACATGGCGAGCACAGGAAAGCCTGTTAAAAAAGGTTTTTTTTTTTTCCTGGTCAAGAACGACCGAATTTTTGGGTGAAAAAAAAAATGAAATTCGAAAGTCGAGGGCTAATAATGGGTAATTAATTAGAATAAGAAATTATCAGGTGAGAAATTTGGGAACCCGTTTAGGTTTTCGGAAAAATAAAAAAATAAAGGTATTAAACCCCGAAATAACAAATTCAGAAGGAAATCTACAAGAAAAATTAGAGAAATTACGAGATCTGTTCCTCAGCCTTCTTTCACTCGATTTGCTCCCTGAAAAAAAAAGCACAAAATCAGTTTAAAAAGGGGTTTTTTAGTTTGGAAGGCGAAGAAGAAAAGCGTACCGAACGAATCGTGGGAGAGAAGAAATCTCAGTGGAAGAATCTTTCGCAGCTGGTGAGCAAAATTTGTCATGCAAAATTCCAGATCACCCCCTAATAATTTCTCTTATTTTTTTAAGGAAAATAGTTTTATAAGCGATAAATTTGGATGTATAATTTTTTTAAAAAATATAAAATAAAAATTACAAATAATATTTTAATCGAATATAAACAATATTTTCCTTTAAAATTTATAAAAATAATGCTCTTATTTATATCCCACCTAATCTTAAACGGGTGCCAACCGTAAACTTATAAGTCAACATCATGAAGAATATCTATCAGGCGGGCACGTGTCAGGACACGAATCTTATGGCACTCAACATTTTTCCTAAACGGACCGGATAATTTCCGGGTCCCACTCGATGGCCTTTCTGTGAATAAATAAAAGTTTCCGGGCATTTTCCAACGGTTGGAATCGGATCAGACGATTTGGTGGCGAGAGTCGATACTAGAGGCTTCGGATCGCCTGTCTCTGTTTCGACAAAGCTTAAGTAAAATATGATCCACTATTGGTCTTCTTATTGGGCCCACGAAAATGAACAAATCACGTGAGACATTTAGCTGATTGGTGGTTCGGAGAGGAAACGGACAGTGACTTGGTTCGACTGTGAGGTAGACCTATCCGCTTCAGCGCTTCTTTTTAATTCATTACTTAACGGGCTGCGGCGGGGCAAGAAGGCAAGTAGCCGTGAAAGGGAGGCAGAGAGAGAGGGAGAGAGAAGCAGGCGGAGGAGGATGGATTCCGACTACGGCGTGGCCAGGGAGCTCTCAGATCTGCAAAAGCGGCGTTCGCTGTATCAACCGGAACTTCCGCCGTGCCTTCAGGTCTCGTTTCCGCTATTTTTGGGGTGTGTTATTGTCTTCCTGCCGTCGCCTTTTTTTTCCGCTCTCGCTTGTTTTTGATCGGGTATGGAGAATAGTGCGTTTTCTCTTTGTTGTGTGGGGTTTTGCGGGGGAATTTCTGGATCGCCGTCCATGCTGTGTATTCCTGTTGGATCTGGAGGGTTTTTTTTTGTTTGAGAGTTTGATAGTGCGGGATGAAACTGTCGTTTCAGATCTCTCTTCTTTGCATGCTTTACGCGATCGATATTGTGTGTCATTTAAACGTTTCACGAAGAGCTCGGGTGGTTGTGGCGCACTGAGCAGTCTTCGTTTTTGTTTACTTTTACTGGCAGTTTTTTCAGGACTGAGTAGGGAGCTAACGAAAGTATTCTTAAGCGTATCGTTAGTCCTGGCTGGGAAAATGGTTAATTGTTTTTTTTTTTAAATTGTTGATAATGATATGGAATCGGAATGGATATGTTTATTTTTATTTCCCCCCTTTTTTGAACTCCTGAATTTGAACCTATCAACTAGGAATTCTCAGAAACTTAAACATATATGTGGAATTGTTAGGCTACCATTTTGCATAGATGCATTGTTGAAACATTGTAACTATTATAGCAAATTCTCATATAATAAATAATTGTCTGTATTACTTTTCTTCAAGAATATAAATGCAGATGCAAAAAATAATGACAATTATGGTTATTTTACAGATTTTGATATTTACTTGAATCAACGTCCAATAACGTCAGTTCCAGTAATGCCAGTTCATAATAATGCTTCTTTTCTTGCATAAAAAACATTCTTTTTTTTATCTGATGTCATGGATGTTCAGCAATTCCATTACCCACATTGATATTTTAGGTTTTGGGCTTCTACATTGTGTCCTTTATATACATGTAGTTATCCCTGAGAACATATAAATAGGATATCCTCTTTTACCAAAACTCAACATAGTCTATTGCAAGGATTGAAATGTCGAGCTGTGCCAATTGGCATGGGAGGAATTCACTATTTTGTGTGTTGTTGGCAAGAAAGACCATATTGGTACAATGAAGACACATGAGGGTTGAACGTCGACGAACGTGCAAAGTGAAATAAGAGAGACAAGAGAAAGAGAGAAACTTGGAGAGAGAAGATCTATTGGAGGAGAGTGGAAAAGAGGATTGGTAGAGGAGCACGCAGAGGAGGAGAGCATGGAAAGAAAGAACTTTGGAATGGAAGGGGGGAGGGGGAGAGGAATCAGGAGGGAGAAAGGTGGAAATTAATTTAATTCCTAACTTTTTAAAATTTATATATATATATATATATATATATATAAGCTTGATTCATCACAAACCTGATCAAAATAAGTCGAAATGAAACATATATTTTTATAAATTTAATACTTATCAAATCAAATCAAATTTAATTACAAAATTTGAAATTTAATTTAAACCCAAAATATAATATTTTACATCTCCAAAATTTGAAAAAGCTTGAATCTTTCTATAATATTTTACATTTTCAATCAAATCTAGAATTACTCTAATGTTGTAGAATGGAGGACAATTTCTCGTTTTCTCGTTGTTTATTCAAGCATTTTGCTTACAAGAGATAAAAATTAAGAATTTTTAACTCTAAGAATTGAGGTGGTCAAATTAATCAACAAATATAAATAGAAGAACAAACATCAAATATGTACTAGCAATCAAATTAATTATTAAGTAAATAAACAATTATAATAAAATAGTTAATTAAAAATTGGAACTTGTACTAAATAAAATTAATTATGTTCTCACTAATAATTCAATTAAATAAGTATTGAAATCATAGTTATGTTGTCACGATATAATACTAAAACTGGATCATATATTATTGGCTAAAACTCTAGAATGACTTGAAATTATAAACCTTGGTCTATTGAACCCAATTCAGCCAGCATTCTTTATTTGATTCAGCTGTCTTAATATAGCTTATTTCTATTGCTGTCCAATATTCTTGTTGCTACTCATATTGTATTCTGGTATGTTCTAAGAGATTGCTCTTGTATCCTCTCCTCAGGGCACTGCAGTCAGAGTTGAGTTTGGAGATGCAACAACTGCTGTTAATCCCACTGATGCACATGTCATTAGCCAAGTATTTCCACACACTTATGGGCAACCATTGGCACATTTTTTAAGGCCAACTACCAAAGTTTCAGATGCGCATATCATAGTGGCGCAACCAAATATTAGGTGTATTTTCTTTTATAAGTTCATCTTTCTAGTATTGACATGCACTTAAAATACAAGAGTTATTTTATATCAGGTAATTACATTGTGAACCTTTCAACTTGACAACATTTCCAAGTGCCATTTAATGCATTACAAGTATGAAAATAGAGCTTTTGTAGAATTTGCAACTCAAAAAGGATAGACTGTATACAGAATGTACTAAGAAATTTAGAAGTTTGCTCTAGTCTAGTATTTTCTTAGAGGATAAGCTAATGGCAAACAAGAGGATCATTGAGATTGAAGTATGAACTGATGATCCAATTAGGAGGGTCTCTCAATGGGATGAGGCTGTATGGATGGCGGAAATTGGTTCACTTGGACACAAGGATATATTTGTGAAGTATGGTGATACTCTTTCTGTTCAGCAATAACTGTGCGTTTTCTGAAGCCATGTGGGATTGTGTTTCAATGAACAAGGATTAGGTGACTGGGTCTGTCTAACTGGTTGAATCATTCATATCAGTAACCTGACAGTTTGCCTGTTCGTTGAGTCATGTGTGATCTGGTTTTAAAAATATTGAATATAACCTGTCAGCCTAACTCTTGCAGTTTTCTGGTCAATCTGCAACTTATTGGCTGAAATTGAGTTGTATGCATGCCAACCTGATTTGTCATCTCATGGAGAGTCAACCTCTGACGCCTAAGTAATAAGTTTGAATTGATCAGAACTTCTTAACAAGTTGATCAACTTACATTATGCAAATTTTGTGTATGGAGATTAGTTAGATGTGTCTTGGGTTTGCTAATCTTTTATGTTATCATCTCTGACTGCTGTTATCTTTACACTGTTTGCAATTTGTCTTAGTAGCTTTTTTCAAGCAACTACTAACCATTTTGCTTGTTGTAGGGTTGGTATAGTATTCTGTGGGAGGCAATCCCCAGGAGGACACAATGTCATTTGGGGTCTTTATGATGCTATCAAAACTCACAACTCTAAAAATACATTGCTTGGGTTTGTTGGTATGTCCAGTATTTATTGAATATTCATTCAAAGTATACAAATATAGCTTTTTGTTGCACTATCTGTAATGATATCTGGTTCAAATTGTCATATACCTCGACACTTGTGGTCTAGTAGATTTTGCATCTTAATTCTACATATGATATTCATTGGTCAAATATAAATGCTTATATGAGGTTTGTCTTTTTACCCTTATGCAAGTCTATTTAGCTTTCTATGTAAATTTTGAGGTTACTACTTCATGGAAAGAGGTGCAGTTCCTCAAAGGTAAATTTTCTAGCCAACCATGATGCATGGAGTATAGAAAAGGTAATTGCCCAACAAAGTAAAATTGGACATTCATACAATGCACAATGGTATTTTTCATTATTATCAGTCTACTGAACCATTTAACTGTATAATTTTCTAGATCCTATTTCTTATGAGATATTAATCGTAATCTATAGATGAGTATTTGTTTCCATTCATTATTGAAAAGGTTAATTTAATTGTTCATTTGAGTGTTGATTAGTACTCATAAGTTTGGATATTTTAGATTTATGCTGATTCTTTCTTATACTTGCGTCTATAATCTTAGCCCTTTGGTAGTTTTATGCTGTTCTTTATGCATTTTACTAATGACAAGTTAGTATTTACCATCCAATCCTATCATCTCTTCTATGCTTTTGTCTTGACTTTCTACAAGTACAGCATAACTTTCATTTTATGAGTTTTGATCAGTTGATTGTTTTAATTGCTTATTATTGTTATGACTTTAATTTCTTGGGTACTATCACAAAAAGAATACTTCAATAATCTTTTCTCTCTCCATCGTTTATCATGTTTTCCGCTTCCGTACTTTAACATTCTGCTATAAGTAAAGGAATTTTGCCATAGTAGAAGCCTTCAAAGGTCTAAACTATTTTTTTTTCATGCAACGGACTTGTTTGTGGGGTTGTTCTCTATATCCAAGAATGTGTTAAGTCCATGCAATCTTAATTCTTTGAGGTTATCTTTTAAATAAGGCTCAAAGTGTACTAATATCTTTCAAATGCTTTTTGGACCTACCTCTACAATCAAATGCTTTTCCTCCCAGAAATTATTGTTCTAGTTGTTGTGTTTAAATTATATTTGTTTTGGTTTACTAAATTGTGTTTACTAGGTAGCTACTTGGATGATTTAGATGGTCTACAATTTCGATGAATTGTATATGTATCCTTTAACATTATTTATTCTCATTCCTTGCAGGAGGTACCGAAGGATTATTTGCAAAGAAAACTGTGGAAATAACTGATGACATCCTGTCAACTTATAAAAATCAAGGTTTTTGAAGGATATCTATGATCTGACAGTTTTTCTTCTACTATATTCATATATTTCTTCTAACTATAATATTTCCTTGGCTTTGTAGGTGGCTATGATTTACTTGGCCGGACAAAGGATCAGATAAGATCAACTGAACAAGTCAATGCTGCAATGTTGGCCTGCAAAGACTTGAAGTTAGACGGTCTCGTCATTATTGGAGGTGTTGTCTAATTATGCAAAAGAATGTCTATTCAGATAGCCAGGATTAACTGTTGATTATCCTTTTTCTTTTTGCAATTCTCTAGGAGTTACTTCCAACACAGATGCTGCCCAGCTTGCTGAGACATTTGCTGAGTTAAAATGCCCAACAAAGGTTCCAGATTTTGAGTTTGTTGACTCAACAAACTAACTAATATTTTTTTTATCTATTTGGCGTCCAAAGGACTTTATTTGACAAATTGATATATATATATATATACTATTGCAAATTTTGGGTTGTTTTGTTAGATCTTCTTTAAATGTGAAGAAATTTTGCTGACAGGTGGTTGGAGTTCCTGTAACCTTGAATGGAGATCTAAAGAATCAGTTTGTTGAAACAAATGTTGGGTTTGACACAATATGCAAGGTATTGTTTTTTTAGTGAAAATAGCTACATAATATTTCCTTATTTTCTTGCTAAATTCATGACACTATGCTCTTTATAAGCTATCCTAAGATGAATTGCAACTGGAATTACCTTTTATTTTCTTTTAAATTTAGAGAATCACATTTCTCATAGCCTTTTTATTTTGATTTTCAAAATACATTCTGGTCGCGCCTTACACTTTCCCATGGTTGTGGCTGATATTGTTCAGTGAAATATCCTAACAAAAATTACTTTTGTCATTTTATTTGCAGGTTAACTCACAACTGATTAGTAATGTATGCACAGATGCTCTCTCAGCTGAAAAGGTACTGCCTTGCTCGTTTAGCTTAAAACTAAAGCTTTGTGATAACGTAGAGTGATGGTTTTGTGTTGTGTTTGAACATAGCACTGAAAAATACAAAAAAAATCCACCTAGTTTTCACTTTAGGTCCTTGATTCCTTTCAAGGATAAAAATTATATACTTTATATACTCTATTTCAAAAAGTATCATTTTGTTGTTTCTTCCATGCTTTTTCCCTGTGCGTGTCCACTTTTGGAAGGTGAAATGTCACACAAATTTGAAGAAAATTTGCATTGGTGCATTAATTACAAACAATGCATCAGTGTTCATACTAGTATATACTTTAGTGAGAGCTATATTCTTTGTGTATCCTCTTGCCTTGTTCAAGAGTGAATACATTAGCTCTCAATCCCTGGGTTTCATCATTCATTTGCTCTCTTCTGTCAATTCTTCTATTGCAAGTTTGGATAAATGGCTGCTATTCCTGTCAAATATACAAATCCATTTTCTTTAGTATCCCTCTATATCTGGTGGTTGACACAGATGAGAAACTTTGATTCACTCTAAAGATGATGGTGTAAATCAAAACTAGGGTTTGCATTAGTTGGTGGATCATACAGGAAGGGGAGAGCTCTAGAAAAACATTGAGTGGTGATTGAGCCAGACATTTCCCGGTCCTTATTGTCCGTTGATATGAATCAACACTAATCTGGTATCATTCCAAGCTGATCTAGTAATCAGCACTGAATTGGAAATTTTTAGCACTTGTTCTTTTTTACATGGTGCTTTCAATCGTACACTATCTGAGAGCTTATTATGACTTGCTTTGCTTTATTTTGTTTCTTTGACTTACTTAAGACTTCATTTGCTTTTCAGTATTATTACTTTATTCGCCTGATGGGCCGTAAGGCTTCCCATGTAGCTTTGGAATGCACTCTCCAGTCACATCCCAATCTGGTAAGTTCTTATTTCTTGTTGCATTTATCTCTTCTTGCTTCCTTTTATCTTCTTTATTATTATTTTTTTATTTTCTATGTAACTCAGATTCTACTCTTGGTTTATTGTTACTGGTTCAGGTTATCCTAGGGGAGGAGGCCACATCATCTAAATCTACAATTTTTGATATTACAAAACAAATATGTGATGCAGTCCAAGCCAGGGCTGAGAAGGGTAACATGTGGACTCTCTCTTGATGTACTGTTCTATTAATCATTTGCTGATGTACCAATTGCTTCTGATACAGACAAGAATCATGGTGTCATCCTTATTCCGGAGGGGCTTGTGGAGAGTATACCAGAATTATATGCCTTGCTTCAGGTAAAATAAACCTTGCTTCATTATACTTTCGTTGCTTGTTAGATTGAAGCTCAGAGACTTGTTTTTATATAATTTAATGGTCAAATGGATTAGGAAATTCATGCTCTTCATCATCGGGGAGTGTCTGTTGATGATATTTCCTCTCAACTTTCACCTTGGGCTTCTGCTTTATTTGAATTCTTGCCACCATTCATCAGGAAACAGGTACAGGTCCTTTCTTGATTTGCTTCTTTGTGTATTAGAATTTATTTAGATGTTTATTCGCTAGACGGTGGAAAATATTTCCTGAAATATTTATCAACTCTAAAACCGCATGTTGTACACTGCAGTTACTTCTGCATCCAGAATCTGATGACTCTGCACAGCTTTCCCAAGTAAACGTCCAACATTTTGACATATTGAAAATATTTGAAGTGGAGTCATTTTCTTCTCTTACTTATGCTTAGTGTTTTTCTATATAGATTGAGACAGAGAAGCTTCTTGCACATTTAGTTGAGACAGAAATGAACAAGCGTTTAGTAAGTTCAACTTAAATTCAAGAGTTTTCAGTACTTAGAGTTAAGACTGACAACTTGGTCTTTTACTTTCTATTAAGTGGTCACGCTCCTTTTATTTATTTTTACGCTGCATCTTTCATCCTCTATGTTAACAGTTTAAATCGTGGATTATTTTACAGAAGGAAGGTACCTACAAAGGAAAAAAGTTCAATGCAATATGCCACTTTTTTGGGTATCAAGCTCGAGGATCCTTACCATCAAAATTTGATTGCGACTATGCCTTTGTATGTCTTACATTTTGCAACTGGTATCTTTAAGTTCCTCGTCTGAGTTGTGATTTTATCAAATTAATGCTCTTTTTAGGTTCTTGGTCATGTGTGCTATCACATATTAGCAGCTGGATTGAATGGGTACATGGCTACCATTACAAATCTGAAAAACCCTGTAAACAAGTGGAAATGTGGTGCTGCTCCATTTACAGTAAGACCTGCGACTCATCAACTTGTTACTGAAATTCAAATGCTTTGAACGGCCAAACTGAACAAACTTGCAAACTTTGCTGCCCAAATCAACACTTAAGTTAGAATTATCCTTTAAATAATGTGCATATAAGTTTCATTTGACGAGAGAGGCTTTGATTATTGCTAGGCAATGATGACTGTGAAGAAACATTGGTCATGTCATCCTGGAGTCACCTCAATTGGAAAACCTGCCATCCATCCAGCCACAGTTGACTTGAAAGGAAAAGCATATGAGTATGTATATCCAATAGTTTCTTGCTGATCCTTTTTTGGAACTTTCTATTTTATCGCTAGCTATTTCTCTTTTTCTATTGAATGCAAATGCATCTGGCCAACAAGATATAATAATTTGTAGAATCTCCATTCGCAGAGTAAGAATGCAAGTATTTCATTAGGATATTTGAGTTAAGGATCTTTTTGATTATAGATTAGCATGTTTTTATCAGTCAACCTTACCTAAATTTGTATTCCAGGTTACTACGAAACAACTTCTCAAGATTTCTGATGGACGATATCTATAGAAACCCAGGGCCTGTCCAATTTGATGGACCAGGTGCTGATGCTAAACCTCTCACACTGTGTGTTGAAGATAAAGACTACATGGGCAGGATCAAAAAGCTTCAGGAGTATCTCGATGAGGTTATTTTTATATCATTTAATGGACTTTTTAAATTTGGTAACCTTGCATTCTTGTCATCCTTGGCATTTTTACTAGGAACTGCTTTCCAGTAAAATAAAACCTTTTTGTGCTATTTCGTTAGATGCTAGCTGGTTAAGGATCACTTAGGATAATTTTTCGCTATATAATTCATAATTTTGGAAGAAAAAAATGTACATTTGTGGCGTATTTTTTCACTATATTTTGAATTTTATATAGGTAAGAAGCATTGTGAAGCCTGGCTGCTCGCAGGAGGTTCTTAAAGCAGCTTTAAGTGCCATGTCTTATGTGACCGAAACTCTGAGCTTAATGTCTTCCTCTCCAAATGTGCAGAAACTTCATTGAAAGCTCTTTTTACCGTGAACTCTTGTCAAACCTTTCCTATTCTACCCTCTCAGTTTTACAAACTGATGATCATATATGTTTATTGCTTTTTTGCGTCTTTGTTTTTCTTTCTTTTGTTCCTTCTTACATGAGCCTGTGATGCCGACGGCCGCGGAATAAGGAACAAAAAACAATTTCTGTTATATTATTCGGATCCTTGGCCACCAGAGAAGAGTTACTGACAAACTGGTATCAGCATTTTTTGTATTGCGACATTGTGAATGATAAAATCAATATCCATCTTGTCTCGTAAATCCTTAATCTTTGGGGATACTCCAAAAGGATGGGGAAAGGTACCAGAAAAAGTTCCTTGTCACCCAAAGTTAGCAGATTTTGCTAACTGCATGAAGAAAAAAAAGGCCCCTATTGCTTCTGTGACATTGTCCAGATCATGGAACTAGGCAACCTTAAGCCTGTTATCGTAGTTATGCGATATCCTGAGTTATGACACTGGGAGAACCTCTTCAACCAGATTGCATCTACTTTTGTCAGTATCATCGACGATTGCATCAGACAGTTATAATAATCAGGCACATCGAGCATGCAAATACTAACTGGAGCTGGGTTTGACACCTTCAAAGACCAGTTTATTTTCAATGACAGTGTTTAATAACATCAGATCTATCTAAACATAGATGCCACATAAGATGAAGCTACACGTCCACTGTTACATTGAAGAAGAATTTACCATTTAGGAGAACATGAAATCAACTGGCAATAGAATTAGCTTCTCTTTCTTTCAGGGAAGCTTTAGAGTTGTCAGACTCCAAATCTGACTCCTCGATTCCTATATGTATATATACGCTGACGATTGGACACGGGTTCGGGTATCCAATCTTTCACACTGAGCGATCTGCGCTCTGGTGCTTTCGGCTCCCTCCATTAGAGCAACTTGATGACTCCTGTAACTGACCATGACAAAGACAACCTGAAAAGAATAAAAAAATCATATGTAATTCATGATTCCTATCCAGAACAACGATACAAGATGAATTGCTTCTTTAATCGAAAGTGCATGAGGAACCAGAGAGAAATTTATCATAAAACATGAATCACTTTGATGTGTGAATGCGACCCCCTTGATTAGATTGACTATGCTATCAAGCTACTGAAAACATCAGAACAGTTTTGTCATTAATATCAAGGACGCAATATAAATCCAACTCTTACCTTTGCAGCATCCATTCAGGTATCCTCACAGTAATCTGTGCTTAGAATATGTAACTTAGATGCATGAACTATAATGAATCGGTGAGAACTTGCATGTTTTTTACAGAGTTGATCCTGACTGTTAACATTAATCTTTTCTATAAGATCATGCATTTAAGCTACCAAAAAAAAAAAGCATCCATACACAAGACTTTTTGTGATGAAGTGGAAATGCTTCACACTAGCAAATTTTCAAGATTTTTTTACCAAGAACAACCTTTTCCATACTTGAGACCATAGAGTCAAAAGGTCTAGCAAAATTTTCTGAATTCACGAATAGCAATTTTTTCAAGCTGACAATTTTGAATATTTCCTCTAATTATCTAGACTAGACTAACCAATGAACAAGACCAATCAACAAAAAGGCAACACTACTAACTATTTAGAGTCAATATAGACCTTATTCACTTATTCTATTCTGCTAAGGATATATCTAGTGATATCTATCTATTTCAAATCATTCATGCTCTGCGTGTGCTCTCTTTCAGATTGCATTGGATGTATGTATGCACAACATGTCAAATGATATTCACGAGTCTCTTAAATAGTCAAACTAGGAACAGTACTAAAAGTGACCAACGAAATGAACTGTTAATTATAAGACAACATGTCAGAAGTAAACATATGGTAAAAGGCTGAGGGTTAGCATAAGCTTGTATGCATTGAAATTATAAAATGAGCAGGATGACTATATATCATTTTATGCCAATTCAACAGTCAACTACTAACAATTAGGAAGGAATTCTATCGAATTACCCACATATATAAGTATAAATTAGAAATAACCTCTAGAATGCAAAGATGATAACTTGCAAGGCAAGAATGCGTGCCACTAATGTGAAGTACTGCTCTTCTTAGTCCTGCTGCAATCTAAGGATACCTGTTGAAGCAAATAGCTATTGGATCAGTTAAAACAAAAAGAAAGAACCACAGAGTTTGATCCGTAATCTACCTCAAGATGATATCATGATGCTCATTTCAAACAGCTGTTTGATCTGAACCATTTCCCTGCACAAACTGTGGTGAGTGGCCAGGAACTATAAAGTGTGGCTGTGCTGGAACATTGGGTGGTATTCCTGTACAATAAAACACAATGTTCACTCGCATTAGCTATGCGCCCATAACATAAAAAGCTGCTGGGAGCTCTGCATATACATGAGCAAGGATCGAGAATGTCAGAGCTTCTGTCCTCCTTTTAGCTCAGAATATATTCATTAAGATTAAATAAAAATTTGACCAAAATGGATAATGATTTTCGTTATCCCATTCTCTAAGTTAAATTTGAACCGTATGAAATGGCACACAAATTTCAGGTGAGTTCTATCAAGTATTGAAAATCTGAAATTTGCAAGCTTATCTTAGACAAGGGCACTCCATTTCAGCCAGCCAACTGAATAATACTGCTAGATAATGACCATCAAACAATGACGACTTATTAACATGGAAAATGTACCAGCTGGATAGGGTGTTTGTATCACTGGTCGAGGTGCACCAGGCATTCCATTGACATTTGATCCACTCAATTGTACAATCTGGTGAGCTGGCATTGAGTAACCCTGAATTGTCATATAACCAGGCCCGCCTGAAATGGGCTGGCCAATTTGACCATGTGGATAAATGGCTGTGTTTACAGCTCCAGGAAGACCATAAACTTGAAGATAATGATGTCCCATGTAAGGGTTATATACAGTCTGGACAAAAAAAATGGAGACAATCACAAGAGATGCAGCTGTTTTAAACTTTCAAAAGAATATCTAGTGCAAAAATAGGATATCATGGTTTGTTGTCCTGAACCTGTGGATATAAGTACTCGGGTCCATATGGATTGTAACTGCAAGGAAACCAACAAATCTCTTAAATGATTGACCTATTGAAAGTGATTGAATATCAACAATTGCATTCTAATTAGTAAGTTGTGTCACTAATAGATGATAAAATGAGGAAAAACTCAGGAGGAAAAAGCTAAAATGGTACAAACATATCCAAAGATAGCTAATAGAATCAAACTTTAGAGAAATTAAATTGATGGTGTGAAATGTAAAAAAATAAAAGAAAAATCTAGCTAACATAATAATATTACTAGTGATATAGCTTTATATAGTTTTCAATGAAGTGATTTGATCCACCATGACAACCTGTGGCATTCATGATTGGTCCTTTTGATATCATACTGTTTGTTTATTCAATCTATCCTTACAAATAGAAAGGTTTTTAATGTTTTTGTTAAAATGTTAGAAAATATGAAACATGTAAACAGATACATTAGGTTTACTTGGTATTTCACAAGTAATTGTTACTTCTTTGATAAGATTAGATAAGATAAGATGCATTCACCATCCTTAATTTTCTTATAGAAAAGAACTTTTGATGATTTATTCTTATGATTTTTTTTATCGCATAGATTAAAACAAATCATTTAATCATGATTTTTGTTGTTTCTATTGATTCTCATATAATATAGTTGATCTTGGCATACACAACACTCTATATATAAGCTAGTTACTTTTGGCAAGAAAAAATTCATCACTTAACAAAAGGAATTATATTCAATGAGTCACTCGTTTTCCCTAATTCCCATCTCAATTCCCTTCAGTCTTATTCTTTTATTTCATTCTAGGTTATTAAATAGAAACGTAGACTATTTCACTCTAGCATGTAGCTCAACTTAACTGACTAGAGAAACTATGAGATGAAAAAAAAAAAAAACTTTTCCTCTTCCCTAATAATGGCAAGATGTTATGGAAGACACAGAAAAGAGCCATATCATAAAGTTCAAGCTCGAAAAGTCTGGATGCAGAGATACTGTATCTTTTTCTACTACACTCATTCAGTGTAAATGTTTGTAGCACTCATTCTTTAAATCAAGGATACCATAAGGTAATCCAACACTGTAGATTCGAAGCAAAATCATTCAGAAAAAATGGCTTTGAAAGATTTAGCCAATCAACTTTACCTATATTGTGGATATGGAAACCCATGTTGGTAGCTAAATGGAACTGGCACTTGATGAGTGGGGCTTCCAACAAATGGCACTTGCTGAGCTGGTACACCTCCAATGTAAGGGACTACTGGCCTTGGGCGCACTAAAAACAAAAAATGGAACAAAAAATCAGTAATCTTATTGTAAAATAGACAATGACTTGCCTCATGCGTCTGCTGAAGAAATGAGGCAGCATAAATAATTATGTGTTCCATTTTACTACACATTCTTAAACTTCACTTATAATCACTTTTTCAGAATATTTTTTGCTGGAAGAGGAATTATAACAACAATCAGAAGACAACATGAATGAAACTAGGGAAATTTAACAAATGATTGATAACATGACTACTAGGTCAGTGTGGCTATGAGAAAATAAAATAGACAAGGGGTTAATCATCACAGAAAATGAAATGTTATTCAGACCAAAAGAAGCAGGACCCCATTAAAAAACCTTGCATAACCATGATATCTTATGTAAAATTGCAAGTATCAGAAGATCCATAGAGAAGAGGAAACTCAATTGTGGTTCCTCTTTTTTCTCCTGTATACTACCTCTTCGCTTACACCGCAGCTTACTGTAGAAGAACTGAATGGTGGTTCCTCCTATTCTCTTCATCTTATGATCTTCTCATTCCTGTATTCCACTCGCATTTGATAGTAAGCTTCGTGCAATATGCGGAATGCATCTTGGTCATAGATTTCCACATGGCAAATATAATATAATAATGACTTAAAACCACCATGATGATGTATAGGTTCAAAAACAAAAGTAGCACATAAAAGCAACAAAACTAAGTTCTCTTTAGAAGAACATTCAATCAGGAGAATGATTATTACTAACATGCAGTCCATAACTAGTGTACTGGGGAGAAGCTTAACATCAGTGTGATCATTTCTTAAAAATGAATGCATGAAATGTAGTTTGTTGCTCTCCCTATATCTTCATTTCTTACTAACATGCAGTCCATAACTAGTTTGCTGCATATAAAGATGTCTAACAATTTCATGAATAGGTTAGTGCAATTAATCAATCAAACTTCTTGAAAGTTAACTGAATAAGAAACAAACTGTAAATCTTTGTTATGCATGTGTTTACAAAAAGGGAAATGATTTTGATTGCCTTAAATGGCACACTATGCGAACTTAATAAGTTAGAGAAAAAATGGAAAGAAACTTTGCAAACAATATATGTAGCAAGAGATTCTGGTCTCAAACAGTCATACAAAAGACTGTAGTGCATAGAAACAAGAGATTTTGTTAGTGTCAATGTAGCATCATAACCGTAGTGCATAAAGTTGGCTACAAAGGAGAACAATATATAATTCGTTGGAAAGCAAAAAAGAACCATTTAACATTTTGGACAGGCACTTTTCTACCAAAAAAAAATCAATGTGAAAATGATGCAATAAAATTGAAGCGTAGTTGGTATACCGCCAAATGGAAGAGTAGAGTGTGGCCGTCCAAGGGAAGCCAAGTTACAATTTGCTCGCCGGCCATCAATAACTGGTGTTGGATCAGCGCATGCCTGCTTTGCAGATTCGGGATCTCGAAAAGTGACCTAATCCCACCGTACAAACAAACACAAAAGAACAGCTAAAGAAACAATCTCGCTTCCGCACACTGCAAGATTCCGCAAGAACGCAAACCCAAGCGATACTCACGAAGCCATAGCCCTTGGACCGGCCGGTGTTCTTGTCCGTGATCACGACGGCTTCGAGTATCTCCCCGAATCGCTCGAAGTGGCGGCGGAGCATCTCGCTCTTGGTCTCCCACGCGAGGCCGCCGACGAAGACCTTCGTGTACGTGGTGTCCCCAAAGGGCGAATTCAGGAAGTGGATGCCGGAGCTGGAACTCGACGCTGATCCGGAGGCCGACCCAGGCCCCGAATGGTGAAAAGCCATCGAGAAACCCAAATCCAACACCCCAAAAGCACGAATTCAGCCTCGAAAGCAATACAGGGACGGATCGAGCGCCGGAACCCTAGCTAGGACTTTCAAAATCCTAGCTTTAGTGGTTCGGACGATCAAAAATGCTAACTTTACAAGGACTAGAAGAAATCTCGCACAGAAAACGAACGAACAGGGAGGAGAAACCGGATCAAACTCGCAACTGAAAGGAATTGAACCTATCGAGGTAGAACACATATATTATCGGAAATTAGTACAATTTCCACAAAATTAAATAGAAAAGGTGGGGTAGGTCAGACGAAATTATGGAGAGGGCCCTTGTTGCACTGTGTGGACGCCAAATGAATCCTTTAAGAACCCTAATTGGCGAATATTCAATGGTAATCACTCCTCGAGCGTGGAAATTTTCTGACTCGAGAATTGATTAGAAACCCTATTCAAGTTTCTTGATGTTTAAGCATCCACTTCCATCGATTGCTTTAGCCCCTTCCAACCTTTTTTATCAATGAATGCAAATTAATGTGCTAGCGATTGATTGCGTGGACCAATTGCATTTTTTTAAAAAAACTAATAAAGAATTTTAAAACAATTGTTTTCAATTAGTTATTCAACCATAAAATTGCATGCAATCAGAACATGGGATATCGTTCTTATATTTTGCATTAACATCATAGAAATATATTAATAGATGTCTCCTAAATTTTCTTAACACAATTCAATAATATTATCACAATTTAAATGCATAGCATGCAAAATGTTATGTAATATATGAAATTTTCTATCAAAATTTGACTCTCCGACGATCTTATCCCAAATATTTATCACTGAATTATACCCGGGATCATCATGTTTGATTAAGATCTTGGAGATGGTGCTTAATCATAGACAGCTCAATATCTGTTTTTTTTTCCTGCTGAAAAGGTGATGATCTTATGGAAAAAGATTGCATCTTGCAGCTTTTGGTGGTGCAGGGGAAGAGATAAGGGTTCTCAGATCAGATGGGTGAAAAATTTCTTGCGTTGTGAATTCTTGTGGGAGATCGGTAAGGAGGAGATTCAGTCAAAATTTCTATTTTTGGATTCGTTTTGACTCGAAGCAAGAAGAATCCGGCAGGAGCGAGTCGACGTGACGGAGATGGAATCCGGCGGTCCCAGCGGCAGCGGAGGACCTCCCCCTTATGTGCACCATCTCCTCTCGCTGACCGGGACCGTCCTCCCACCGCCGGTGCCTGGTGGCGCCGTCGGCCTTTCCATGGCGTCGCAGGGCGGCAGGGGACCTGTGGTGCTCAGGGTGGCGAGTGCAGTCTACAAGCAGTTGCCACTGGAAGGCACCGAGGATGAGGAGCAGAAGCCGGCCGTCGGAACAGGAGGCTACGAGGCGGCGCCATCGGCAGAAGGAGCGGAGTTCAGTTCCATAACTCAAGTTTCAACGTTGGGAGCTACCAGCTCCTAAACGACGACTTTGGCTGGCGAACGGAAACCGGTGGAGTCCGACCGCCATTTTAATTCTCTGCAGATTCTCCGTTAGATTCTACGCTCGTGGAGAAATATTTGGAGATTTTAAATCAGATCGAATCCATGTGATTTCGATTTAATATTTTAGAAAAAAAATGCTTTTGAATTTATTATCCACACTAAGTTGCTGACAACATTTCAACAGAACGGAAGCTAAAGACAGTTCAACCAAAAAGTAGTAATTCAAAAATTGTAAACCAAAATTCATATGCAGTTCAAAATCACAAAGAAACCACCGATGGTTTATTGCAAAACCATACAAGAACTAAAGATAGTCGAGATGCATACATGGAAACTTAAGTAGACATGATCTTTATCCTCCGAACATGATTTTACTTGAGAGGGATGAACCTGGAGGAGTGAGTAGCACCGATACCAGGCCTTCCATGCTTCACGGGCTTGTATGATATCGAGAACTCAGCCAAATAATGGCCAATCATCTCGGGCTGATGTCACAAAAAGAAAATAAGATAAGAGAAATAGAAATAGAAATTTACTCTCAAATCGCGTCTAACGTAGCCATTCAAAACAAAAAATAAGATAACAATCTTGATTATACCAAAATAAACCTAGTAAAATAGTTACCTTGATTTCAACCTGGTTGAAGGTTTTTCCATTGTATACGCCAATGATGCTGCCGATCATCTCTGGGACTATGATCATGTTCCTGAGATGGGTCCTCACAGGCTCTGGCTTTTCACCAGGAGGTGCATCTCGCTTCTGAATATTGTATCGACAATCGACAATAAACAAAGGCAATTCAGTTAATAGAATCGCGTGCTGAGAAATCAGATATTGATATGAACAGCAACTTGGTGTTAAATTGGTTATAGAATCAGATACTGAGAATTCAGATATCAATGTGAATGGCAAATTGGCATTAAATTGGTTATAAGATTGCATACTGAGAATTCAGATATTAATATGAATGGCAAATTTGTGCTAAATTCAGATATTAATATATCGAAATCCTTAGAAATCACCCAGCTATTTAACTAGTGTTATTTTCATGCCTCATTTAGTTTATACTACCGTTACATTAGTCCGGAAGAAATAATATTTAATACTATCTAAAACCTTAAGAGACAGGATTAATAACAAATACCATTTAGCAACTTCATGGTTTTGGTAAATTTTAGTAACCAGACAAACTCTGTGTTGCAGGAACAGTGACATGGTAAATACTTTGAAATAGCCCAACCAAAGATGTGTATTACCTCAAAACTAGGCACACAAAACCACAGTTCCATAAACAATCTATGTATGCATATGAATAACCTCAGAAGCAATTACACATTTCACAGTTTATAAGGAACTACGATGCATATTTTAATGTATGTAATAAGATTTAGATGACCTAATTTAAATAGGAAAATGTATAACTTAGCAAAACTTCCTTCATGATTGCACCATTTAAGTTGATAATAAGTTTTCATTAGAAATTTCACTAAACAAAATAATTGCTCATAAAATTATTCCCACCAAGAAATTGCAAGAAAAATAAACTTGCACTTCCAGCTATAATTAGTATGTTCATGTGTTTTGGATTCTTATATTGCATATACAGAGAAAATCATACCATCAAGATGAGTGCTACAACTAGTTACAATGAAAACATGATTTGGCATACCGCCTTGCGAAGCTTCTTAATCAGAGCCATTGGTTTTCTCTTCAGTCCTCTCTGGAACCTGCGCACATCAGCGCCATTTTAAGGCGAAAACCGATGAAGAAGAATAAAACGCAAAGCCAGAGACGAGATCTAAACCTTCTTCGAGCGCGAGCGCCGAAGAGCTTGACGAGTTCATCAAGGCCCATGTCGAGTAGCTGATCGAGGTCTACACCGCGGTAAGAGAACTTCCTGAAGGTCCTCTTTTTCGGATGCGCCCCTCCGACGTCCACCGCATCCGAAGCATCCGCCTGTGATCAAATCCAATAAAAAAGATATCATTTTCTAGATCGTAAAAGACTGCGAAATCCTTACTATACACCAGATCAAAAGGAGAAAAGGACGTCAATCGACCATGATTTCCTGGTTCTCTCTGGCTATGAATTCCGCCGAACTTGGAACAGGAGAGCAGAAGCGGAGGAGAGTAGGGTTTCGGCACCGGCTTAAGTATTTGTACGCGTAGAGCTAACGACTTAATTTACCATTTTACCCATGAGCAATTGGATTGATAAGCAAAAACAAAAAAATAATTACGAAGCATTCATTTCATACCCTGTACGGGTATAATAACGGGTACAAATGGAGGGGACGAAACAAAAGCTGAGAATCATGGAGCCTCGAAGGGCACTCGGATAGGGTGTGGTTTTTAAGGGTTCGTTCTTCGTCTCCTTCCTTCGTCAGTTCGTGATAAGGTCTCCGTGAGATAAGCGAGGATTCAGCGAAATTCTTGCTTCTCTCATAAGTTTCGACTTCCCTGGATCTTCGGAAGACCAAGGTCAGTACGTTCGCTTTCTACTTTTTTTTCTTTCGCGAGGTTTTTAGGCGACTCCGTTTGAATTCGATGTCTTCCGTAGTCATGTGCTTGATGCAGTGATTCAAGTCGTTAGGTTTCCCGTTTCATTCTATTGTGGATTCGTAGTTGAGGAAAGGATGAATTTTGATGACTTATTTGCGGATTTCTTTATAATGCTTCCTCTAATTTCAACTTGTCCTTGCTTTTGATGGTTTGATTTACTCAATCTCAAAACAGAAAGCACGGCTTTCTTTGGAAAAATGGAAAGGGGCACTGCCACTGGTCAGAAGCTCAGCATTGTTGAGTTCTTCGAGGAGAAAGGATTCGATGAGGAGAAAATAAATAGAATGCTGAGGAAATGCAATCGGCTGGAGAGCATAGAAAGGGAGAGAGCCAGTGAGAACTGGGATTACCTGGAAAGCATTGGTATTCAAAAGAGGAAGCTTCCTTATGTTATCTTCAAGTGCCCCAAGATCCTAGCTTTGAGCATGAATCAGAAGCTTGTTCCTACTGTCCAGTGTCTTGCAACCTTGGGATCAAAGCCTGGTGGAGTGGCCTCAGTCATCACCAAATTTCCTGACATTCTCTCTCATAGCATCGAGCTGAAGCTATGTCCTCTGTTAGCTTTCTTCCAAGCACTAGGAATTTCAGAGAAGCAACTGGGTAAGATGCTCTTGCTTAATCCAAGGCTCATTAGCTACAGCGAAATGAAATTGACTCAGATTACTGATTTCCTTGCAAGCATTGGCCTCAATAAGGAGGAATTGATTGGTAAAACTTTAGTGAAAAATCCATTCTTAATGGGTTATAGCATTGAGAAACGGCTTTGGCCGACAACAGAATTTCTCAAGTCGATAGGCCTAGATGAACTGAGTTTGCAAAGGGTTGTTTGCTATTTTCCTGAAGTATTTTGTAGGGATGTAAATAGGGTTCTCGAACCAAATTTAGCATTCTTGAAGAGGTGCGGCTTTGACAATAAGCAAATTGCAAATTTAGTTGCTGGATATCCACCTGTTCTGATCAAGAGTATCAGCAAATCCCTGGAACCCAAAATGAGATTCTTGGTTGAAGTGATGGGAAGAGAAATCAGTGAGATAGCTGATTACCCTGAGTTCTTTCGGCATAGGATGAAGAAGAGTTTGGAGTTTCGGCAAAAAGTTTTGAAGCAAAAAAACATAAATTGCAGTTTAAGTGAAATGCTTAGCTGCAACCAGAGGAAATTCATTGCCAAGTATGGATTAGCTGTTGGATTCTCTTGATTTTGTTTCTTGATTCTCTTCCCTTAGTTTGTTCTCAATTACTAGCTAGAGAACCAAGTGTTTGATCATTGGTAACGAGGCTGTAAGAACATGCTTCATGGTAAGAGATATTGTTGTTCTTTTGTGCTTGGTTAGCACTATTGAGCATGAGTTGTGTTGCAAAATAGCCAATTGTTCTTATTGTTCCATATAGTTCTATAAAATCATCAATCACAAATTTTGCACTCACAAAAATTCCTGTTTGCATAAATATGCATGTGTATTTCCTCTATTTAAGACACAATACATATCTTCTTCTTTTTTTCTTAAGTTGAGGTGCTAATATAATATATCCATATGATATATCCTTAATAAATGATAAAATGAGAGAGAACATGCTAAGATAGTATTGATATTTTTTAGTTTTTACTTCAATGGATTGTAGAAGTGCTCAGAATTGCTGAACATGTATATTTTGGTGATGTCTAAAGTTGCAAACTTCAAACTCAAATCAGTTCTGAAAAGTTGAACCAAACAATTAACTGATTCAATCAAGAATCATAAGGCTCTTGACTTTGGGTTATTTCTACCTGCTGCCATTGTACTTTTGTTCCCTTTCAAGTGAAGAAAGGAAAAAAAAAATAATGATTCCTGCTGGTGGTTTGCTTTCTTGTAATATTCATGTTTAGTGTGCCATCTGTTGTGAACCAAAACTTTGCGCAAACTTGTTTGTTCTTCCAGCAAGGAGACAAGAGCAATCCATAAACATCATTTCATGCCCGGACTCGGTCGGGTTCTGTGATCCTGCAGCCATTGAATCGCCTTAGTTGAATGCATCACTCTATCGCGATGCGGTTCGGTTCGACTAGGTTTTTCTTTTTCTTTTTCTTTTTCTTTCAATTTACTGATTTTATGTAATGTCAGTAAGGGACCAAGGTGACTTCATATCACTTTCATACATTGAATTATTAAGATTTGACATCACCATGAGAATTTTATTTCACCATCGAGATCTAGCTAGATAACTATACATTATCCATGGTCGTGGACCATTTTTTGTGACATAATACGTACAAAAGAACTTTTATCATGTGAAAAAGAAACAAAGTGAAGTTGATAATAATTGATAGGAAGCGCCGATCAGTCGGTTCGGTCGATTGGTAAACCTACTGAGAAATTTAAGTCGAACCGGAAAGTTGATTGATCGCTCGTGCGGATATCGACAGGTGGGGGGATTGGAGATACATCAAACCCATCATGAACCATAAGATTCTCTTTGTCTACCCATCTTAGTCCAACCATAACAAGAACAAGGAGGAAGAACACCAAATGTCCGAATTAAACCCCCAAACTAATGCGTCAAGATCAAGTAAATAAAGTTGGAAATAATTGAGTGCAATATAATCATTTTTATTTAAATTTATTATCATCCTCTTTTTCAATCGACAAAATAAGGATTAAAATGACAATGAATTGATTTGCTAGTCGATGATAAGAAGTTTCTTATATATGATTGGAAAAATACGATACAAGTTTATTTACACGAAATTAATTCGGTTTATAATATTCTGCCAATTTTTTTTTTTTTTATCGATTATCGATGTAATTAGATTCCATTGAAATCTAAGTTCTGAAGAGGAAGATGCTGAGCTGTTGTCCTCCTCTTCCCCCTGCCGGGTCGATCATGTGGAACGACTCTGAGTCCGTCGACCCGATAACCCGTTCGAAGCTGGCCCTCATGTAGAGCAGGTCCCCTGCCTCGCCGCCGCCGCCGCCGGCGGCGGCGGAGGAGGGAAGAATTCCGGTCCCCGCCGACACCGACCGCATCAGCCTGAAGACTTCCGCGTCGGCCTCCGTCGCCCGCCTCCGGATCGCGAAGCCCACCTTCCGCCCGTTGCAGTACATGGTCCACACCGGCGTGCCGAGCAGGGAGCCGCGGCCGCTGCTCTCCAGGGCTACGCGCAGCAGGCCGTGCTGCATCTCCCGCGCGAGGTACGCCGTGGGCACCGTGAACTCCAGGAGCAGCATCGGCGGCGCGGCGGCGGCGGCGGTGGGGTGGTCGTGGACGCAGAACCGGACGCGGCCGCGGCGGTGGCCGAAGAAGGTGCCAGTGACGGTCGTGGTAGCGGCGACCGTGGGAGCGGGAGCAGTCACAGCAGCAGTGGTAGAATTGTTGTCGGAGTCGTCCTCGTCAAAGGCGGAGGCGTTGGAGGAAATGGGGAAGCCAGCGCAGCAGGGGACAACGCACTCGATCAGACTGCGGAAGGAACGTCGACCAAAGCGGACGTCCTTGGTGCAGTCGACGGCGGTGGCGGTGTCGATGATGTAGAGGCCACTGCCCCTTTGGCTCCCCAAGTCGATCATCGTCCTCATTACCTCGTCTCAAACGAAGAAACAAAGGGGGAATCGACTGCTCAAGGCACCATGAGAGCTGTCTGTTTAAATAGGTGACGAGAGACAGAGATTAAGGTCCGTTTACTTGGACGGAAGGCATTAGAGAAAGAAAGAAAGAATGAATGAAAAGTGAGAGGCTTCTTCTCCAGAGCACATGGAGGAGCCAATTTGAGAAAGTGTTTTCTCTATTTTCTGAAACATATATTTTCTGTAATAATTAGAGCATGCAGAGACAATTTAGGGTCAAAGTTCATGAAAGGATCCCTTACGTGAGGTCTCTCTCAAACTCAGCTCCATACTACTTGGCTTCTTCCTTCCTCCTCCACAGCTGAGTGGATTCCCCAGCTACAATTCTCATCACCATATGCATCTCTTCTCTAGCCAGGAAACGAAGAAGCCTTATCATCTTCATCATCATGCATCAACATCGATCTGCACCACTAACATCAGTTACATAGCTTTCGGGTGGATCGTGTGAGCAAGGTTTAATTACTGAGATGAGATGCTTTTTTTTTCTCTCTTCTTTCTTCTCCTATCATTGTATGAGCACTTTCATTAATGCACAAAAGGTGTTTAACTTCAAAACAAAACGTGATGGCCCAACCCATGCGCTTTCCATCCCCAAAGTCCTTCTCTTCTCCCACTATAATTCACACAAAAAACAAACTAGAATGATCTCTCTTTCTCTTTCTCTTTCTCTTTCTCTCATGAGAATTGAGGTTCAGACAAACATGCCCTGCATGTGTAACGATGCCCTACCTGCTTCAGATATTATGAATACAAGACACGGGTGGGACTCGACCATCATGCATTATACTCGTGCCTGTTTTACTGTGTCTGGACGACCAGGTGCATGTGCATGAGAGCTAGCTAGCTAGTCGATCAGCTACGTGTGTTTGCTCTGCTTGTCGAAAAGGGAGAAGAAACGGCAGGCACTCGACATGTTCGACAAATTGCCTCGCCGGCTGCGGGAGCATGTGGCGCTGCTGCTCTCCACTTTGGAATATACAATCCATGCTCGCATCGCCTTGTTCGCTGATCCCTGCACATGAATGCTTCATGATTAGTGGTTAATGGGAGGAAGGACGAGAATATGTGCGTCGTCGTCTCTTGGAGGGCGGATCTCTGCCGGGGATTTGGGCTTCAATGGCCGACAAACTCACCTGCTCCTCTCAGCTCGTGTTGTTTCCCCTGAGCTCTGGTTCTTCTGTTTGGCGTCTCTTGTGCAGTCGATCGAGCAGCCGACGCAGTAGGTTTCTGCATGGGAAACTGAGCTACGTACGTTGAGCTATGATTTTAAAGGATTAAATTAAAATTTTAATTCGGATTGATCGAACCGATTAATGGTTTCAAATTAAGTGGGCCGTTTCAATTGCACGGCCCATCGAGACTTACCTACAGTGGGCTGTATTATTATTATTATTATTATTAATTCAAAAATATATTAAACTAAATAATAATAATGGCAATAAATATTTAAACTTATAAAAATTAGTGGTATTAGTAAATATCATTTGCGATCGTAGAGTTTATGTGAATTAAAACATTTTATAATGGAGTATAAATATAAAAAGTTTTAAATATGATAATAAATTTAGAAATTATAAATTGTGATAATTTAACAACTAACTCTTTTTTTTTCTTTTCATTTTCAATTTGATGGAGTTGGACTGTGATCAGGCCACGTTCTTTATTGGCGGCAACGACCGGTCCCACGAATTTGTCTCCGAGCGTTCCCGGGTCAAATGTGGTGAGGCACTTCCAATATAAAATTTATAATATTAATTTTAAAGTTGTATTATTATTATTTTAAAATAAAATAATGTATTTTCAACTTACACGACATGTTTCTTATAAGTATATTTTATTTTGATTTTAAAAATGCATTCGAATGTATTTATCCAGTTATAAGAAGTTCTTAAAATAGTTAGTTTTAGTTCTTGAAATATTTTCATTAAAAAATAATATTTTATTGCGCAATCAATTTATAGGAATATTTCAATGAACAAAGCTATTTTGCAAATAGTTGCCATTATATGAATTAATTGGTAATATATTTTAAATTATGAACAAGCAACTTAAAAGAATTATTTTAAGAGGTTGAAAAAAAAAATTCAAGAAAATGATTAAAGACGTAGACGGCAATTACATGTTGACTTTGACATTGTACAAGCAGGTAATGGGAAGAAGGTTCATACAGGGAGGGAATCGACTGCGACGTAGGCCTGAAACCGACGACCGATCGGGAGAAGGAAAACAAATTTATGAATGCAATTTGCGATGAATTTGTTGAGAAGACCGGCGGCCATTAACGTCCTTATCACTGCAAATAATAGTCCAAGTTCATTGCGTAGATTGCTTGAGCTCCTCCAAAGTCGTCGACTTTTGGGGATTAGCCTCGCCCGTCAGACTTGAGGAGGTCCGTCTCGGCTGAGGTATTGGGACTGCGAGGTCGTGTACCCGGATGAAGACGCATAGTTTGACGACGTCATGCTCATGCTCATGCTAATCGCCGCCCTGCGTATCAGCCGGAGGTGGTCGTCTTC